>JACCPG010006280.1:0-37951 GCA_016069955.1 Drepana arcuata | reverse complement strand
CAATATCTTTTTCATACTTTCCATCTCGTGTGAACATGCTTCCAAGATATACAAATTCATTCACTTGCTCTAGAATTTGCTCTAGAATTCGAAAATCTTATTTTAAGAATTACAATTTCTAAACAGGTAAAATACAGAAATATATTTATATGACCAATCCCTATTTAATTTAACTCGATGAAACTGTAACAGCATCACACCAAAGAAGTGCAATACATGTTCGAATCAGAAGCCAATTCAGATGAACCGATTGGTACTCAATACCAGTTTATCTGAACATTCGTATTGTGATGTGATTAACCACACCACAAACTTTATACAGTGAAGGTAAATATCGAGAAGATAAATAGCTGGAAATTGAGATGTTAAATAGTCTTTGGGTTTCCCATTACAAGCAATTTATCAAACAATCAATGAACAATCAAGTCTTTCCTCTTTATAATGTTACAATGTTAGCCACATTATTAAAAAAGCTGAAGTGCGACCAAAGCCTACAGTAGCAATATAAAGACTGATTTAATCTGATTTCTTACCGAGAAGCTCTCATCATTTTCCCACACCTATGCAATGCACTGTAATAACTAATAACAATGCACTGGAACGAGAGGTATTACAGTTTCTTTGTCACAATCAAGCGGTTCAAGATCGGTGGTGGGAAACTAGCAATAAAGATCGCATTGAAGCAACTTCTACCAACACGTAACTTCTGGTAATGAATAACAAATGAGAAACTGTGGTGTCCCAAATCCTGACTATACACATTTCTGTATTTTTTTTCGAGTTTCTGAATTTGACTAACTAAAAATCGCACCATGAGCTTAAGGGCGGAACCTTCACCTGCTCATGAAAAAAATCATAGACGTGTGGTCGTGCTTCAGAAACGGCGATTGACTCGACATCTGTCATTGGTACCTAAATATAACGCGGCTCTATAAAAAAACATACTATACTAGTTTAATCGAAAAGGGAAATGAACGGGCACCGAAAGAGAAATCAATGCAAGCTTCTACAATACTGTCACACAGCAGATCGGGCAAAAAACTAGTTTCAGTAAATTTTGGTCGTATAGCGTCGGTTCCGCGTGGTGTCGTGTCGGGAGCCGTCAAAACGGTACGATGGCTCTCAGATTTCTAATGGTTACATTACCATATCGCGGCCTTTCACGTTCTGCGAGATTGGATAACTCACGCAAGCTTATTCGAATATGTTACTAACTCAATTAATTAAATATCTCACACCCACATTTCGCCGGAGATATCTTTATGTACCAATGTGACAGTCGGTGAGTCCATCCCAGTTTCTCAAGAAGACTACACATACGTCTTTGATTTTTTTTTTAACGTCTGCAGGGTTCCTCTCCTGTTTTCCTTTATCGTGAAGCTCCAACCAACTAATATCTCAAACCCAAGCCTAAATGTTCTAACATTGAACAGAGTGGTATGCTTTCATGGAGTTCAAAAAAGTTTTTACCTGGCCTCGGAATCATATCGAAATCCAAAAGTCTCTGCTAGAAGAGGCAAGAGAAAGACCACATCCCAACTATGTAAAATAAATTGATCGCACATTATAGAATAGGAACGTTAAAAGTACTCTTAATGTTCATAAGCGACGAGACTGATGACTGTTAATGAATAAGAAATGTGGCGCTACTCTCTCAACGTCATGATAATATACATGTATGTAAAGAATATAATCTGTGATTTCAAGTTCATTGCGTAATGTCTCGCGTTAGGAAAGCAGTGTACAACACTTGAAACATGTTTCAATGACAAGGTAATATATACGGGTACGGGTCTTGGGCATCTGAATTAATTTTACGTAAGACAACTGATTAATACTCGGAACAAATAATGTTTGTAAAAAGTAGCGTTTGTGTGATCTGCATATGTTTTAATGGACCCGGATGTACCTTACAACATCTAAGTATGCATTTAGATCTATTTATATATGTCGCTGACACTGATAGGGCAGGTTGGCTGCCATTGGGGGTGTCAAAACAGTTTACTTTGTGCAAATAATAAATATAAACAAGCGTCTCCTTTATTCCGTTATTCCTCAAGTGAAATTGTTTGTAATCATGTTAATTAGAAAAATATTTAATATACTCCATTGGAACCGAAATTAGTGTCAAGCTACTGGTAGCTAGGGTCCCAAAGGAACGAACCTGCTCAAGATACGTATAGATCCAGATTTCTAACAAGAGCGTCTTAAATTTTGGTCGAGGCTGTCCCTTTACAACCATCGTTGAGGATCATTGTGGCACAGTGGTAATGGTCTCACACGTTGACAACTCGTGTACTGTCAAGCTATTACATACATATCATCACGCCAAGTCCCTAACGGGGTAGGCAGAGAGTATAGAGCGCCAGTTCTCTCTAGACTTACATACCTCTTTCGCTTCGTCCACATTCATCAGTCTCTTCATACATGCTCGTCGGTTTCGAGTACTCTTAACGTTCCCGTCCTTGAGAGTCCTTATTTGATCCAGTATTCCATAAGTTATTATTATTTTCTGTTAAATAATAGTGGATTGAGCATGAACACTATTCATATTTAGAGGAAACACGTGTCCTTTAATAACTTTCGTATTGTTAATCCGTCCGTCTTCAGGGTTAGTTAAACTAGTAATAATATTAATACGTTTAATTGATAGATTTATGGAAGGTGCGAGAGTTACACAAATGCATAAGGATAGTAGCAAATGAAATGTGGCTGTAATTAATATAATTCAGTTATTTTCCTTAAATCGTCCAAGTCGGCCGCGTTGGTTGAGTTCGACTTATTTAAACTAGACACTGAATTCTAGCGTCGAAATGTCTAGAACTCAGTTAACATCTGTTGTTTGTTGTCTAAACATTTTAGTGTTGTAAATAATTATGATTAACTAATCACTTGTGTAATGTATTGTGAAAAGTGAAGTGACGTTCTAGCCTAGAGCAAATATTATGAGTGTTTCATCTATGTGATACTTATCTAGTTGTTAGAAATTTCAACAATTTCACGCGTCCTGGTGATGATTGGAATCCTTTAACAACAGATTTCTGTAGTTAAAGGCTTATGTAAATTGCCTACAACTCGATGAACTTTATTCAAAATTATAAAAAAACAGGTCCATAATTCCTTCCTGCCCTTTTCGAAATATGACGTCAAAAAGTATTGAGCAGATGTTAGTGGATTACATTGCATATAGTTTTAATTGGGATTAGTTTATCTTACGTAATAAAGGGTCATAATAGCTCCTGATTACGATACATAATCTAAAACGGCCGTTAATAAAAAATAGCTTTTATTTTCAGGTAACAAAGAGTCATTGAGCTCATTATGAGAATGTTAATTAGTTATTTTACGTATAAATTCTGCTATGCTATGCTATCAGCTACTTATATGTAACATTTACTCATTACCTAAAAGTCAATGCTATCCTTATTATTCATGTAACATAGTTATTTATTTGAACTGGTCACATTTCCTCCATGAACGCTTATTTGATGTTATTACCCACTAGTTTCATATAAACTTTCATCCCCTATTTATCCCCTTGGGGGTAGAATTAATCAAAATCCTTTCTTAGCGG
Source organism: Drepana arcuata (assembly GCA_016069955.1). Classification (NCBI taxonomy): domain Eukaryota; kingdom Metazoa; phylum Arthropoda; class Insecta; order Lepidoptera; family Drepanidae; genus Drepana; species Drepana arcuata. Next base: position 34,377 of record JACCPG010006280.1, on the reverse strand, counting down.
ATGCCTACGTCATAGCATCTACCTGCATGCCAAATTTCAGCCCGATCCGCCCAGTGGTTTGGGCTGTGCATTAATAGATCACTTATGTCAGTCAGTCACCTTTGAGTTATATAGATATAGATATACGTTGTATATCTCGATATCATCACTTTGAGTCCCTCACGGGGTAGGCAGAGAGAGCGCCTGTCCTCTCTACTCTTACATACGCTTCATTCACATTCATCAGTCTCTTCAGATATACTTTCGTTCTTATATATTATTTTGAGATTCGTGAGATCTCAAATCTCACGAATCTCAAAATCTTCATGTCAAGTTTTTGTTCAATACACTTAATTAAGTTACACTGTGTAACCCTTTTTTCTAATTCTTAAGAAAAAGTGTCGATGTCAATTTAATAAAGATGAACATTTCAATTATAGCTTAAGAAAAAGTTCATGAGTGACAGTTTGTTGGTACCAACAATGCTGTGGATTGCACTGCAAGAAAAATTATAATTTCAACATTAATAATTTCTGAAAGAGTATATAAATATTTGGAGCAGCTTAGTAGCAAAGACATGAATGAGTACTGTTTACAATTGAAGATTAGGTCTTCAATTGTAAAATGACCCCTAAGCTTTAATGCTTGATGTACTTATCCAACATTAATCTGTTGCGTAACTTTGGCTTATGCCCTATTTCTGTAGAATTGTTTGGCTTTTATAGGTCGTTACCCTCTATGGAAACACTTATAGCTTCATGTCTCGTTTGTGGTTCAACTTTTTTAGAAAACAGTGATGCGGTCTGTGGTTAGAAATTCTTTCGAAGCAATGTACAGTTTACGAGCTTGTCGTACTTATTTTCTTTTACGACCATGTGACGACTATCAGTTTTCATATAAAATGTCGTCTTGTTGGTGTGATAAAACACTTTAACTATGACTATTTGAAGTAATCTCATACTGTGCGGTTTTAAAGTAGCTTTTTCGGCGCACGCGCATACTCTAGGATGAACTCCCCATTAATTTATCATCGAGAATAAAATATGGAGCTATTCGAGATATGTGTCTGGCAGTTTCGGCAACGGGGTTTTTTTTGTTTCATATTTATACACGACATGGAAACAAATCATTCAATCAAATTCAATATATGTATTTTTGATTTCGTATATCCTACACGTGCAGCCGTGTTGATAGAGTAGAGACTCCAGTACAGTGATTAGTCACATCATGAGTTTTACGGTGAAGGAAAATATCCAGAGTAAACCTGCATATATTCAAGAAGAAATTAAAAAAGGCGTATATATAGACGCGCTTGGCGATGGAATCGCCGTATATTACGTTGTCAGTTAAAACATAACAGTGGGTGAGTAGGTATCTACACACCTCTGCCTCCCCCTTCGGAGACCCTTGTGGGAGGTCGTCTATATATATATACATATATATAGGAGGCAATATACATATAGATATCTATATGTATATTGCCTCCTTGGTGTTGCTAGCGTCCTTACCACGGCTACAACACCTTACCATCAGACAAGTCGCATCCCTGCAAGTGATTTAAAATATTGTATCGACTAACTTTTCCACATGTACCTACACTTAAATCCAAATTTGGTTCGTACGTTCGTGTCTAATGGCCACTACACATTCGTCTTATTTCCCGTGATTACATCTCGTCAATTACACAAATTGCTGGTTACTTCGTAGTTTCTTAATTGCGAAGTTCAGTTTCTTGCTAACGGATTCTGACTGTTAGAGAGAAAGTCAGTTATTTACTATGTAGGTATAGCCTGCAGGCTCGTCAATTACCAAAGGATAACACAGAGCGTATTTTATCCAGATATACTTAAAAATAACGATATTTTAATAACTTTATTTTAATATATCTTATGTACGACAGATACGTCACACCTGACGTATCTTTATCTCATATTTCTCTTATTATTAATGCATTTATTTTTAGCGTATTCAGCCCTGCGGACAAAGTCGCTGTCAAAATCTAGTTTATAAGAGGCAGAGTCTGTCTCTAATACTAAAGTATAGACTTCACTTCAAACCGAATTACAAAAAATATTTGCATAAAACAACTATTGAGAAAGGCTGCATAAATATTACACTGAACTCAAAGGAACGGTTCGGTAATTATGTATGTATATGAATTTGAAAAGGGAGAACCGCGGGACTTTGAATATAAATGAAAAGTCAGTAGATCAAGGTGAGCTTAGTAATAACGTCGACAGATGAATAAAATTTAAATTGAAGAAACAACTTACAATGAATTATTTAAAAAATTGCAATGAATTATGACCCAACTAGATAGAATTAAAATAATGTATAATAGCTCTATTCTATATCATACATTCCCCCACGGTGTAGGCAGATTGAAGCACCAGTTCTGCCTACCCCTTTAGGGACTCGGCGTGATTATATATCCTCACGCCTTCCCACAAGGGTCCCCGAAGGGGTAGGCAGAGGTGTATAGGTAATACCCACACACCCACTTTCCGCCAGAGGTATATTAGTGCCAACGTGACAGATGGCGAGTCCATCGCCGTTACTCAAGCACGACTATACATACGCCTTTGAATTTCTTCTCAGACGTATGTAAGTTTCCTCTCGATGTTTTCCTTCACCGTAAAGCTCGTGGTGTGACTAATCACTGTACTTAAGTTCAGAAAAACTCATTGGTACAGTCGGGATTCGAGCTTGCGACCTTTGCGTCGCAGGCAACTGCTCGAACCACTCGGCCACCACGGCTTTTTATTGGCGTGATTATATGTTTATTTATGTAGTTTAAATATATTTTGCAGGAATTAACACATCCTATGAGCTTATCCAACTTATGAATCCATCAGTGTGCCTAATTTCATCCGATTTTATGATCCATCCAACGGAATTCTGTTCAGCTTTTCTAGCGTTATTCAGTAAAAACATCGTCACAAATTTTTAATTTTTTTATGTTAGGTAAATAGGATTTATTGTTATTACTTAACCCAACTCAAGATGGATTGCTGAACAAAACATATTATAATAGGTAAAATAGGTTTGAGCATATCACTCACACTAGCTACTAGAACCGACACTCAGAATGACCTTCAACATGAACGTAGCAATCGTATACATACATACATATCATCACGCCAAGTCCCTAACGGGGTAGGCAGAGAGTATAGAGCGCCAGTTCTCTCTAGACTTACATACCTCTTTCGCTTCGTCCCCATTCATCAGTCTCTTCATACATGCTTGTCGGTTTCGAGTACTCTTAACGTTCCCGTCCTTCAGAGTCCGATCTATTTGATCCAGGTAGTTGGAACGTGGCCTTCCTCTGCCTCTTGCACACACTTTTGCTTTGTATATCTGTTTCGTCAATCTTTCTTCACTCATCCTTTCTATGTGTCCAAACCGACGTAACATGCCTTTCTTCATCTTTACAATCGTTACTAGTGATAATTTAGCATTCAAACAGTACAATCCAACTCCCTTATCAACGCCATCAGCCAACTTTTAGTCTAATAGCAAAGTACTCTAGCTTTATCGACGCATTGTTTGACGCCTCATTTCCCTCGCCTGATGGAGCGGAAGCCTAGTGTATGTAGTTCGCTCCTCGACACTAATGCCCGTATCATGTTCCTCGTACAAAAGAAAGTGTCCGGACACATGACAAAAACATGTCCAAAAAGTATAGTTTTTACTACAAAATACTAATGTGTCCGTAAGAGAAAGCTCGCGAATGGTGGAATTTTGCTTGGGGAAACCAGCCACCAACGAATTGTTTTTTCGTATTCAAATGTTCGCGAATTTAAATACATACACCTCGAATCAGGGGTAGGCAGAGAGAATAGAGCGCCAGTTCTCACTAGACTTTATTTAATATCTTCTTATACCCTAATGTTGATCTGGCATTGTCTGGTGAAATTGATTTAAAATATCGATAGCCCGATTCTATTACTATGCTATTTAACAGTTGTGTCTTTCCACATTTTACTTTACTCATATGGTCCCAAAAATGTTTCAATATAAGCTAAGTATACAGAAAAGGGAATGTACAAGTGAATCTCTATTGTAGATAATAAAAAACTCTTAGTCGTCTTAATCTGTGCATTAAAGACATAAACGGATATAGAGTTTAAAAAAGAATAACAACTAGATAAAGAAATTCATCTATGGTTTGCGCTAAGCGTTAAACTAACTAGAATTGAATACCCATCCCGCGGGAACGCCCCTATTTCCCGGGGTAAAAATATATCCAAAAGATTAGGTCATATTCGTATCATATGCGAGTAGCAGGCTCACTATTACAAGATATTCCTATACACCTATGTATTAAATGAGAAAGTTTATTTCAAAGGACCAAACCAAACTAGGTAGATTTACCTGTCATGCCATAATTAGCTGTTACTATGAACTCTAATGTATAGATAAGATGATACAACGGAGTCAACAAACTTTCTTGTAACCTTGTTTGGAGTGCTTACAATTTGCATGAAGAAAACGATTACTCTCTCGTTGCCTGCAATGAACTGGTGAAACCCGTTTAAAGCTTAATACAGCATAGCTTATGTTCAACTATAAACGTCACCACGTGTTTCATAATCTCAAACGCAATCTGGAGTAGAAATACTTTCTTAGAAGTTATCTCAGTTCTCTTGTCTTAACTTCACTTCTGTTTTAACACTATTTCTGACGAAAATTTGCGTGTCTCTCGCAGACTTTCAAGCACGACTATCTATACGACTTTGAATTTCTTCTTACGAATGCAGGTTTCCTCTCGACGTTTTCCTTCGCCTTAAAGCTCGTTGTGTGACTAATCACTATACTTAAGTTCAGAAAAATCCTTGGTAAGTAAAGTAAGGTACAGTCGGGATGCGTACTTGCAATATTTTTGGGTTATAGGCAACTACTCGAACTATTATTATTATTATGTACACACATACACAGACTGATGTGACAGACGTGGTGTGATTAGTCACACCACGAGCTTTACGGTGAAGGAAAACATCGAGAGGAAACCTGCATACGTCTGAGAAGAAATTCAAAGGCGTATGTATAGTCGTGCTTGAGTAACGGCGATGGACTCGCCATCTGTCACGTTGGCACCTAGTATACCTCTGGCGGAAAGTGGGTGTGTGGGTATTACCTATACACCTCTGCCGACCCCTTCGGGGACCCTTGTGGGAAGGCGTGAGGATATATATATACATACACAGACATATCATCACACCCAAACTCTTAGGAGTAGGAAGAGAGAATAGATCGCCAGTATTTTCCAGGCTTACATACATACCACTACTGCTTCATCCCACATTCATCTGAAACCTGATATTTTGTTGACTGTACTAAAAATAAAAAGCACGTAAGCCTTCATCTCATTATTCGATACTAGCATTAACAAAAATAATACAAATAGTGTGTCGGATTACTACTATATACACGTGAAGTGAAAGTATACCGTAGGTAGGTGTCACGGTGCAGGTCGCAGTTCAAACCTACTTATCTTGTATCGTTTCCAACTGTGATATAATCGTTCTTCCGTACGTTGGGAGTGCAAATTACCTGATGGTTCAAGATTAGTCTTTCATACTTATATACGTATCATCACACCGTCTCTCACCGGCAAAGAAGGAGCGCCAGTTCTCCCTAGACTTACAGACCACTTTCTCGTCATCCACTTTTGATTAGTCTCTTCATACATACTCGTCGGTATGGAGTACTCTTGACGTTTCCATTCCTTAGTCTCAATAAATGCGAAAGTTTGCGTATGTTATACAATCAAGGCAGAAAGTCTGACCGGAATTGGATGAAATTTGACTAAAAGATAGATAATTGGCTGGATATGCTCACATATCAAGATATGTTTGATTCCATAAAGCCTGCTAATGAAATCAAATTTTACATAGTTCTATGTATATCGGTCTATGAACAATAGCGATCTATCGACATACGTAGCTCCCATCTTGTTGTCTGAGGTATTTAGAGAACGCCGTCTTCTGCTTCTGATTGAATTCAAATTCGAAGGTCACATCAATGTTAGTGTATATGTTGTTGTGAGTTTCTACAGCTCTGTCCCACTTCCTGCCTCGTTTCCGTGAGACCGGTTATTTTGATTGGCCAGTGATCGCTACTATCGAAATCTCCGGCAGAATGGTACGAGCGCCGCCATCTGGGTCACTGGTATTAAACTTACATTCGTCATTCGCATATATCATCACAACAATTCCTTTACGGAGTAAGCAGGGAAGTCGAGCGCCAAATCTATATTATTTTCAGATATACTAACCGGTTATGAGAATCTTGGCCGTCTCATACTTGGATGTCCGTTCGATTTGATCTAGGTAGTTGGTACGTGGTCTTAATCTGCTTCTTCCACAAACGTCCCAACTACACATTTAGAATTTCTTCTTAACCGTATGTTGGATTCCTTCATCATAATGCTTATGGTATGCTAAAATTTACTAATAATAATAATATTTACTATGAAAGATCTATCTTTTTGGTTTGTTCGAAAAACCGTGCCGCTTTTTGTATGCTCATTCACAGCTACAATGCAAATATTTCACATGCACTCGCGAATTGACGTAATCCTGTTTCCCACAAAGCTGACACCACTATTCGGTAACATTATCTAATTAAACTGTTGCCGGAATAGTAATACTTCGACCTCATTAGCTAACTGGAGTTTGTTTAGGTATCTATAACACAATTACTGCTATCTGAACACGCTGGAAAATACACTATTAAAGATTCAGTGTGACGAACGATTTTGTCGGAGACTCACTGATAATGGACTGGACAAGTGACAAATGATTTAAAATCCCGTTACAACAATTGGATAGTTAGATAGTCAATAAAGCTAGTCAACGAATGAACTATGAACTCGGAGCAAGAAACTGTGGCTTCCGAGCAAGACAATGATAGTGTTGGTGAAGTGATTGGACCGCGACTGAAGTTTGTGATGGGAAGTAAGGTGGATGCAGAAGATGCTGTTGAGCAGCGGGTACAGGTGGTACACCGCCAACCCAGGGTGCGGAGCGCGCACATGGGGTTGGCACAAGTGATCGAAGAGCTCAACCATAAACACACTTCCGTTTCTGTAAGTTTATAACGTACTCAAATGCTCTACAAATTATTATTCCTGCTTTTTTTCTCTTGGGAAGAAACAATTTGTCCCAGTTAATATTATTCTGTGGACTTGTCCATTATTATATAAATATGATGTATAAACTAACTGTGCCAGCGGTTCCTTTGTTTCATTGGTATTTTTTTCTGAATCCAACCTATAATCTATCTCTGTGCTAAACTTCATTAAATTCCGTTCAATAGTTCTTACGTATAAGAGGAGCAAACATCCTCGAAAACTTTCGCATTTATAAACTTAATAACATAGGACTTTCGAGACTAAGGTATAAATACTCGTCTTCGTTACATAAATGAGTGCTCTCAGCGGGGACCGAACCCGTTTTCCTACCTTAGGTAAGTCAAACATCGACCATCGGCTGTAAATTTTGACCGTTAATTGACGTCATCGTTATTGTTTCAAAATCACGTTACATAGTTTATTCAAACCACGCTAAATAGTTTTGTATTCGCTGAAATAGAACTGAAAATTTATGTTAATTCAAGCGTAACGCTTAAATTGTCGTTTAATATTGCGCGACATTTTGAATGTACTTAGGTTCTTTTTGCCGAATGTATGTTAAAAACAAATTCTGTAATTACATGTTTTGCTCTAATAGCTGTACAAATACTTGAAATAGTTATAATAATACTATTAATACTCTGCAGTGTTTATCCAAAATTGTACTTACAGAACTCTTTGCTAGGTATACTAACTAACCCACAATATAGACATAGATTCCTATAATAAATATGATTGTAGCTCTATCGTACCATTTTAGGTCAGTTTATAGACTTGGGTACAAAAAGCCGTGGTGGCCGAGTGGTTCGAGCAGTTGCCTGCGACGCAAAGGTCGCAAGTTCGAATCCCGACTGTACCAATGAGATTTTCTGAACTTAAGTACAGTGAATAGTCACACCACGAGCTTTACGGTGAAGAAAAACATCGAGAGGAAACCTGCATACGTCTGAGAAGAAATTCAAAGGCGTATGTATAGTCGTGCTGGAGTAACGGCGATGGACTCGCCATCTGTCACGTTGGCTCCTAATATATCTCTGGCGGAAAGTGGGTGTGTGGGTATTACCTATACACCTCTGCCTACCCCTTCGGGGACCCTTGTGGGAAGGCGTGAGGATGAAACTTTGTTGTTTGTTGAAACTGTTTTCTTTTTTAAACCTAGGATATATGCGAGAAAAGTCGGGAAAACTGTCTAGCGGCTGGTATGCTATCACAACTGATATTGTACAACCTCCAATTGGCGTAGTTTCTGTAAATAAACACTCACTCACAAAAATTAATTCATATAGGTATACTACCTGTTGCCCGTGACTTCATTTGTGTGTACGTACTTTGAAATCATCGAAATCATCCACAGGAAACTTGCATACGTTTAAGAATAAATTCAAAGATGTACCTACATATATATAGACGTGTTTGGTGAACGGTGACGGAGTCATCTGTCCCATTAGAACCTAAGTATTTGTCCAGCGAAAAGAGGCCGTTGATATTGTTATATCTTAATTATATGTAATAATATCACGGTTTATGGGATTTTTAACTCAAATATACAAGCCAGAGGTCAGTTAATTATCTGTGCATCCCCCAAAGCGTGTTACATTCTTCCGACAACAATAAGGTAGGTAGGTACTACATTTTTGTAAAACATATACACTCGTAAATTTCGTAAGTACCATTAAGAAGACACAACATAATTAGACTAATTAAATAATATAATTGTATGATATATTTACTTCACTCATATCCTAACCTTGCATTAATAATTAAACTCCTTCCCGTTTCCTTTGGGTTATAACATTTTTCTTACGTAATTATTTATATTTGGCGGCCATCTTTCTCGACCGCCGTATATTTCAACACATATGGAAATTATGCCCTTTACAAATAGGAATGTAAATCGTAACTATTAAAATTATATAATTCGAACGTTATGTGTGAACGGTGTCAGAGTTTCCGATGGCAGTTTAATTAACAGTTAAATCTTCTTCTATAATTAATAACTATTAACATTTATTAAAGAGCCGTGGTGACCTAATGGTTTACGTAGTCGCTTGTCAAACAAATATTCCACGTTCGAACCGCTGCTGGTCTGTACACAAACGTTTTAGTTACGAATCTTAAGTACAGTGAGCTTTTCAGCGAAGGGAAACATCGTGAAGAAACTTGCATGCGCTTGGAAATAAATTCCGCCAGCGTAAAGGGTGGGGGGTTTTTGGGTTGTTGTTGCATCTATAACAGTTGCATCTATAACCCAAAATATAACAGTTTGAAAGCGTTTTTTTTGTGTTCATTTGTTTAATTCGAATTTGGAATAATTCATGAACACGCGTCATGTACCGTCATGTCTCTTTAAGCAGTTCTGAAAAGTTCCTACTCGTGACCTTAACATATCCGCAACTATGGTTTAATAGCGAGAGTATACAGGAATAACAGTTACGCAACATCAGCCGGGTAACTGGAACAATCCCCCGTTAGGTACCAACCGTTATCGTAATCACTGTTATAGAACTCATACTCGCAGGTTGTGGGGTTAAGGCCTAGATCAATTCACCACACCACTGACTATTGATGCAAAATTTAAAGCCGTCCGAGTTTGAATAATCGCCTGCAACGTAGATATTTCCCAAGTGAAAAGAGAGCATTATACTTCTGCCAACCCCTTCGGGGACCTTTGCAACTAGACGTGAAGATATGTGTATATACATAACTAGCTTTCCCGCCCAGCTTCGCCCGGGTGAAAAAGTAAAAAAAAAACGTTTTTCAACTATTGCTTCCCCAATGGAGGCAATAGTTAAAAACGTGTTTTAAAAAAAAAATTTGAGTTACATAAATTCCGTTCTTAGCTGACCTCTACACCGCGTAAGGAATACTCCTACCAAATTTCAAGTCAATCGGCCTTATAGTTCCTGAGATTTCGTGATGAGTCAGTTCAAAAATGGGATCTCCTATATATATATAGATATAGATAACGAAGGGGTAGGCAGAGATGTATAGGCAGTATCCACTCACCCACTTTCCGTCGGAGATATATATTAGGTGCTAACGTGACAGACGAGTCCGTCGCCGTTACTCAAGGACGACTATACATACGCCTTTGAATCTCTTCTCAAATGTGTGCAGGTTTCCTCTCGATGCTTTAGTTCTTGAATGTTGCTTGTAGGAGGACCCATTCTGTTGCTTCATTTTTGCAAAGCGTCTTATTTCAACGTCACATACCTACGTCTATTCCAAGCCCTACGGTGACCGAATACTAGCATATTACTCGCTGAGATTACACACGTGCAAACAACATTACTAAACTGGCTTAATTTAATCCTATCCATCGCGAATGTCTAATATGTGAATCATTGTCAATTACCTTCGTACTGACTGCAACAAAAATTACTTACATCTTCCACATAGTTAATATTTATATGTTGACTTTCTCGGAAACAGACCTACCGTTTAAGTTTATTTGTAAGGCTACCGCGCAAATCCTGTATCGTTCTCGTAGACATAGTTACTGTAGCCTCGCCACAACAGTATATATTAACCTACACTAAAGCACGCAAACATTTCTAGATAATGCACTCACAAACTGTGAACCAGCTTTCAAGTGAAAATGCGACAGACTTTCAACGCTAAGCTACTATTTATTAAGAGAAATCTTGTGTGAACCCCTGCGAACCATTAAGGCCTCCCTTAAAACTTCATTGTAACGATTCTGCAACTTGCACACAATTACAAGTCGACCCTATTGCATACCATTAAAATTAGATTCATTTAGCATATTAAAAACCCCTTTTGAATTGAATTATTTAACGAAATTGCAAATTACGGGTGCGTTACTCCAATTGAGTCTTGTCGTTCTGCCGTGATTGAGTAACAAACATACTCACAACCTTTCATATTTATAATAAAAGTATGATTAAAGTTGGTCATGAGAATAATAATCGCATAATACCCGTATTGAAATTGATATACTTGGTGCGCTGTGAATGAATCACGGCTGCGCAGGCGCACCCGCCACTGAGCAATTGAAAGCGTAATATGGTCAATCAGTTCAAGTGCATTCTGTTAGGGTCATGGATTTATGTTAGCTGCGCTTTAATACCTACCTTTTACATGATTTTCTCATACAAGCTGTTATACAAGTATATTCAATATCCAATATCGTTCCAAAGAGTAGCGGCAATAAACTTGCCACCTTCCGAGTAGGCACTTAAATATTTATATTACTACACACTCCTGCCTACCCGTTCGGGGACCGCTGTTGGTAGGCTTGAAGATGTATTTTTACATGTACATACATGTATATATCTTCGTTGACGTATCATACACATTTAACGTGTATATTTTTAATGAATTCTATTATAAGTAAGTAAATTAGTAAATTCAACATGCGGGTTACTCCATGTATTTTAAAAACTATAAACCTATATTAAGCATTTTTTAAGTTCCTTTGTTTTCATCATATCATCACGCCGAGTCCCTAAAGGGGTAGACAGAGAGTCTAATAAATGACTTGGTGATTGGTTAATTTCTAGACCAGTAAACGCATAAGTACCAGGATAGCAGCGGCAAAAAGTAGATGAAAGAAAGGCAGGGCACATCAATATTCTGTGTCACAGGCAAGTGCCGTGTACGGCAACGTGCCCTGAATGAGAACAGGCGCAGCACCGGCGCGGCATTAATGCACTCTTCCGTCTTTGACGTCGAAATACGTTGGAACATTGTTAATTTTTCTGAGTCATAAACTCATCCGGCCCATTAAGAAACGATTTGATAACTTTTTATAATGAATCATGTCTTTGTTTTAATAAATGGCGTCTTTATAATCCTTTTATGGTCCTCGTTAAAAAGTTTAAAAGAAATTATTAATGATTTTTAATCGTTGAATGCAAACTGGTCCCATTCCTGTTTCCCTTGAACACTTATCATGACGTGTTATAGCCATCGTTATTCAAGATTTTTTCAATATTTATATGACGACCATCTGATGTAATGGTTCTGATCATTGCTGCTCCTGGCTGCGAAACTTGTGGCCGCGCGTTCGATTTTGCCGTTGAGAACAAAAATGATGTGATGAACACGAGTTGTATGTACCTTAGTCTTAGATGTCTTCATGTATTTATGTAAGTATCTGATAACATAAATCCTTATCGTTCTGTCGTTCCCATAGTACAAGCTTTCCATGGTTAAGGACTTGATTTTCTTTTATTTATTTACTTTTCATTCACATAACTACCTCAAAAATCAGTCCCTTTCCGTTCTCTTGAACAATCATTGTAACATCCGCCATGGAACATCCCGAGAACACAACATTTTTAAATCCGGTCGTTACAAAAAATCCTCCACGTGCTCATGTGCTTCGCGCTTCCAAAACAAAAGAACTCCACAGATGTTTCGACGAACAGATAAAAGAACTTGAACAATAACCTTCTTGGATGGCTCGAGATCAATAGCTTTGCATACATATTGAGCTACGGCCGGAGACCTTTAAAACTCCGTTAGGGCAGGTGTGGTGCTCTGCTAACACTGGCATAGCCTATGGAAATATACAGGCTACACCATACACACACACAGACATATTGTCGTACAACGTCTTCGGATAGTGATGTCCGCCGTACATAACTGCACGCCCTTATTGCCGCATCAAATTGAAGTATGGGTAAAATGCTCTACTTACTTATTCCGAAAATAATAAGTATATATAAATATTTTAATGTACATATGTGATCTTCAATGCTATGACCTTACACAGGATTTATCTACATAACTGTAGGATTTTATTATTATGCAATATTTACTTAATTCGATGGATGTATGGCGGATAACGGCTATGGACTCGCCATCTGTCACGTTAGCACCTAATATACCTCTGGCGGAAAGTGGGTGTGTGGGTATTACCCATACACCTCTGCCTACCCCTTCAGGGACCCTTGTGGGAAGCCGTGAGGATATATATAATATATATTATTACTTAATTCGATTTTGTATGTAAACCAGCTTAAAGCGATATTTTTGCTAGTTTAAAACTAAGCTTACATTATGTTTATCTACTCAACATCGTATGAATTCAAAATATACACCTATCCTATATCATTCTAATACTAGACTGAGTTTCTAATACTAGACAATCGATCATACCAATAATTATTTGTAACGACCAATGCTTATCTTTTATACGCATAGTGAAGAGATAAATCAACATCTTGCGTAAGTTTTGACAGTGGTTGTGTACACTATATAAAAATTACATGCATAAAAATCTTATTGATTACCGTTTTCATTGAAACACGAAATGTTCTTTTGAAATACAGATTTTTTTTATAATTTCAATGTTAGTTATTTACAAAGTGTAGTGCTTAGTATAACATCCGGCAAATATCTAGTAGAGCATACTTCCTATCGTAGTGAGTACACGAAAGGAGGTAACTTTTTTTACGCTACCAACGTATCGCAGCCCCTTGGCATCCCGAGACAGCGCCAGTTCCTTATTCCTGATCAACTGACAACATGTGCTCGTTTTACTTCTTGTAAAATATTATTTCTTAAACGTAACCTGTCTGTATAGTTAATACTAGTGATAGTGATGTGATAGGTGATGTTACTCGAAAGTGATAGTGCTCTAACTCGTGATCAATTTATGATGGAAACTTTAAACGTTATGCTCAAAACAGGATACAAGATTGTTAAGGATTTAAGTGAACATCATAGACCTGTAAGTTAATTACAGCGAGTGGTCGACTCTAATTATGTACCTACTGACCTAGACTAAGTATATTTAAGTGTTAACTAAGTAACTAGTCACACTTTACTTCTTTAAATATAATTCAAATTTTATCGATGACGGATTTAACTCGACGTGATTTCTAAACCAAAACCTGAAAATTTGGAAAACGGTTGAATGTTTGAACGTTTTCTGGTAAATTTAGAAATTACTTTTCGTCACATTGTGATGAGAAGACTTTGATTGACCTTTGATCGTTACTGGAGCGATGGATTTGGAGCTGAGAGATACCATCTTATACGTTAAATGTTATACTGTCGTAATTGTTAAATAAATACTTTTTCAAATATATCACTTGTGTTCTGTGCCATCAAAATTTAATTATAAAAAAAAAACTTCAATAGCATTTAAATGCCAAACAACAAAAGTATGACATAGTGCATGCATATATAACCATACTTACTAGATTAAATAAACTAAATTATGATAAAATAATAGAAACATCATCAATTTAATAACACACAAGTATTAAGGCTTTTTATGTAAGTGACTTACAAGATATATTCGCTAGTGATGTATCGGTTTTCCTTTTAATAACCCTAAAGACCTAAAGACCGTTGGTCCTGGTCGTATCTTGATAAACACACCATAATAATAATGTTGGTAGTGCCAATTTTCAGTTCCATAAAAAAGTTTACGTAAGTAAGATATTTTAGTAATCGTTTGACAAGTTAACAGTAGAATGTCTACAAATAAATAAAGATTTTGTAAAGTAAAATAGAATTGCTTGAATTAAACTACAACAAAATTGTTATATATATACATATACATATCATCACGCCGAGTCCCTAACGGGGTAGGCAGAGATTATAGAGCGTCAATTCTCTCTAGACTTACATACCTCTTTCGCTTCGTCCACATTTATCAGTCTCTTCATACATGCTCGTCGGTTTAAAAAATGCACCACGTTCGAAAAGACATTTATTTATTTATTTACAATTAGCACGACAACGTGGTCATTTACGCTAATGTGGACATGAAAAAGATGGATGTAAATGCACTAAGAGGTATGTACCTATGTCTAGTCTAAAGCTCTGCTCTTTCAACCCCGTGAGAATTACCGTCGTGATGATGTATATGTGTGACCATATATACATACATATATGTATATGGATATGTACATGCATTGACGAAGGTATTCTTTTGTTCCTAGATGGAGACGTCAGGAGGTTCCGAAAGCTCAGGAGGCGAAGATGCAGAGGCGCGACGGCTGCGGCGAGGCCACGTGCTCGCCGAGCTAATGCAGACTGAGAGAGTCTACGTTCAAGAAATGGGATCTATACTTAAAGTAAGTGATTTTTTTATACTACAAGAGTGTCAAACAAGCATACGGCCTACCCGATGGTTACCGCAGCCTATTTATGCCTACAATACCGAAGTATCACTTGCGCGTTGCCACTCTGTGTTCGGAGAGTTATAATGTGTTGGCAGCATAATGGGACTAATCCCTCTGCTGCCAAAACAATACAACAATCCTCCAAAATGGGGATGGGCCCAGGAGCTCATTATTGGAGACCTTATTCACCGCTTTGGAACACAACTCAATAAATTGTGTTATTTGGCTACGGACTTCTATAAGGTGGAGGTCCTGCCCCAGTCGGGCAGCTGCAAATTCGAACGGAGTACCCGTTAAGCCCTTCCTCTCTTTAAGACTATAAAATGATCTTATATGAGTTGATTCTACCTTAACCGTTAAAAAACTGTATGTACTTTCGTACGCATGGTCGTTCATACGGATTTTAACTGTTTCTATTTTGAAACATCCAATCGATATTTTTTGGAAAGCTTAGTTATGTTCTAAGAGTTACGGCCTTTGGAAGAAAACAGTTTCCTCATAAGAAACTGTTCATTGGTCGGTACGTTGGAATTCTCTTATGCAATGAGGATAATATTTCCTCAAAAGAAAACATGATTAATTGATCGTAACGGAAGTAACCTTCTTAAAACATGTTCTCTGACGTTTTTTAATTTAATTAGATACATACTTTAAATAAAATAAATACCAACGATATCGTACGTATCGTTGGTATTCATATTCATAATTTGAATTTGAATTCACATAGATAAGTAGCGAAAGTACGTCGCACCTTTCTCTACTAAGTCCTCCAAAACTAACTTCGGTCGAACCACATAAGGGGCACTGTCAGAATATGGAATGTATGTATAAACGTGTGTAAAAGTTATTAGCACTCGTATGACGTAATCGATTAGGTTTATTTATAAAAATGTACGTTGTTTTTGACTTTTAGTAACCTAGCAGGTTAGCAAGTGCAATGAAAGAGAAAGAGAGAGAAAATTATGAAAAATAAAGCTATCGGAGATTCATAGACCATGTGTGGATACGCTATAATTATTGGGTAGGACACGTAGTAAATAGCGGTCACACATAATCGGTCCATAACTAAAGCAAATTATAAACTAATTTTGAATCACTGACAGTGTTCTGTGTGATAAGATCTAGAATTAAATTTTCCGCTTGACCGAATCAAACAATGTTCAATATCTCCACGCCGCACCATCGCCCCGCTCTATAAGTTATATGTGCCACCACTCCAACTAGTGCGTGTCGCACATGTGCTGACATACCCAGTAAACAGTCGCCGGCTCATTGCACATCGATGTGCTGATTTGGCGCGTTGGATGCACCTCACGCGACCTAGTACAGAGATCCTTCAAGCGGAACACAATGCATTCTCAGTCGCCAAGTACGCCGCGTTGCAGTCCACTCGTTTGCTGCACATACCCACTCTGCATCATGAAGTACGGGAAATACGATCTGCATAAATCCTCCGCGAACGTCAGTGTTGGAACCTCCTACTCTTGGTATTACAGGAAAAATGATAATTCCACACCATTAAAGAAGAAACGCCTTGCAAGAGCTGCCTCGGATTCTACCCTTTTTAGTGATTACGCCAATCAAATATCTATTTTTGAAAAGAATGGACTACGTAGTCAAAAGTGTATCAAAGCAATCAGTGATGTGGACAAAAACACCCGTGTTAAATACGTTTCGAATATTAAACCTGTGCGATTAGAGCCGTTCATTGGGAACTTCTTCTATGGCAAAACACTACCTGGTTATGAACATTCACATAAAACTGAAGAGAAACTTAGTTATTTACCGGATTCCGACGCAGTCACTGCGTCCGAAGTGACCACTGCTGAGTCTCTAGCTACTAATGCGGCTACCGTTGTTGATGTACCAGAATATATCAAGAACCCTCTGTATGGATGTTTAGAAACACAGTCTAGAATACCGACTCCAGAATACACCACGGTTTCCGACTTTTCTAAGGATTCTCAGTTAAAATCAACCAGTTGTACGGAATTGCGAAATCTACGGAATACAATTGTAACACAGGAATCTGGAGATATCCTAAGAGTTATTTTGCGAGATTACAAAAGGATAATGAATGAATGGAATAATTCTACAAAAGACCACTGCTCCTCTGAACCACAATGCTGTAAAAAACTCAATGTTGTTGAAAACAGCAAAGCAGAACGTTTTGCTCGAAACTCGCAATCAACTGCGTCATATCGGGAGCCTAGTAGATGCCAAAGGTCTATAAGCAACAAATACTATAGCTATGCTTACGGTAGAAAACACTATACACCTAACCAAAGGAAGACCCAAAGCTTAAACAGACTTCATACTTCGAACACCAAGTCAGCAACAGTGGAAAGTTTGAAGAAAAAAAGATTCTGGAGTATTAGCAAAAGCTTAACCTCGTCCGAATGTAAATGTTTGCAATCCATTTACGAGGACTATGACAGACGATTGCAGGAGTGGTGCGATACAGTGAGCCAGTGTTCGTCGCTTCTTTCTTCGGTATATAATCGCTATTGATCTGCTATATTAGTTTCTTCTTGACAGCTCGCCGAATGAATTAATGGTCCCAAAGGTAGCGAGGCTGTCGTCCTCAAGCACGATTTCACCGGGAAGTCGTTTGACAAAATTATCTTAGGAACTTCAATTCAGAAAAAGAAATCACAGTGCATGTATACTACTGGGCTTCATGTAAGGATTTCATACCTGCAATGTTTGCTCAGCAGATTTCTGCTTAAATCGCTGTACCGACTAGGTACTAGGCAAAAATGTATAATAATATAAAACTTTAAGAGTATCCGAAACCGGCGTGCTTGTATTACGTAGTTTACGGAAATTTATGTATGTATATACATATATCAGACGGTAATTGAATTGCTTATAATTGTCCTCATTCAGGGTTCCTCACGGAATAGACAAAGAGAGTGGAGCGCCTGTTGTTTCTAGACTTCTTCCGCAAAGAGTATAGTTTAATAAGTCTAAATAATATAATAAATAAATAATTTAATATGTCACGTTGGCACCTAATATACCTCTGGCGGAAAGTAGGTGTGTGGGTATTACCTATACACCTCTGCCTACCCCCTACCCCTTCGGGGACCTTTGTGGGAAGGCGTGAGGATATATTATTATTTATAAATAATTTAATGTTTTCTATTCTAGGGCTACAAAGAAGAAATAGATAAACCAGAGAATCAATCCCTACTGCCTTCGACGCTGGTCGGTCAAGCGGACGTGTTGTTTGGAAACCTGCACGAACTCTTCACATTCCATCAGGATGTGTTCCTTAAAGACCTGGAGAAGTCTATATCAGCGACTGAACTTGTGGCGCTTTGTTTCGTGCAAAAGGTAAATTATTACATATGAACAATTCGAGTAGTTAACGAGACGTAATCACGCTATATTGTATAGCTTTATCATCCTACTAATATTGTAAATGTGCATGTTTGTGGAGCTCTTTATTCCTCTTTACGCGAAAACTACTGGTCGGAATTGGATGGAATTTGGCACACAGTTAGAATATTAGCTATGTTTTAGACCAAATCAATAAAATGTCCATTAGTACAGTGTAGAATAAAGCTTTTAAACTACAGGCCTTCTTTAAGCTCCCAAAAGAGTAGAAGAAAAAAATCTCTATAAATGCTAAAATCTTTTTGATATTTTATTATTATTTGGAATAGCAATCATTATATTTTTCTTTCTGCTATATAATATACAAAATGTTTAGTTATATGTATATGCATTGCTACATTGCCATTTAGCGTGTGGATTGATTTCATCAGAACTGAATTAAGAACACTTTCCTTCACGCTTTCCTTCCAGAGGGAGACATTCTTCAGACTGTATAGTTACTACTGCCAGAACATCCCTCGCTCGGAACGGTTACGAGAGACCCTGGTGGACACACATCTATTCCTGCAGGCGTGTCAGCTGCGTCTGGGACACAAGCTGCCTCTTGCGGCTTACCTTCTAAAACCTGTACAAAGGATTACTAAATATCAGCTACTGCTTAAGGTAATGTATCTAAATTGAATAGGTTATGATACTGTCCACATCTGTAGAAAACTAATACTCTATATATTCGCATGACACGTGACCTCGCGTGGTGCTGAAGGAGCAGCTAATGGGTAGGGCACAAGGAAACTCTTGTTCAAAATTGGTGTTGCCCAACTGAAATAGGACTCCAGCCGAAGAACGCAGTTAAATAGTAGTAGAACCACTGGAGGGTAGTGTTATGTTCCTACAATGAGTAAGGCCAGAAACAAAGAACTGTGCTGGCAGAAGCCTGCCCTATTGTTACCTTTTGCTGGAAGCGTGAATTTTATAATATTCTTCGTAAATGCATAACATGGACGCATAATTGGTTTTAAAATGGTCTGTGAAAGATTTTATTATTTAACTATGACGTATGTTGGGTATTTACAGTACAATTGTGATACCCACTAATCATTATTATAATTATTGATATCCTGATCGTCCTATTACGTCACACCTCGTGTTGATGATTATTTTATAGATTGGGTTCAGGGAACTTCATTTTTATTAGTCATGCTATTAATAGTAATTTTAAATGTATCATTTATGGAATATTTCTGGTTCTAAATACTTTGGTGTTCAATTTCTTTGAATAATTTCCTATAAACATTGGGACTGTTATAGGTCTAGAGACTCGTCCTTATGTAGTAGCGCGCGATTCTCAGTTATTGAAAGATGTATACTTAACAACACACAAATGTGTATACTTAAATGACTTAACCGTGGCGGCAGAGTGGTTCGAGTAGGCCTGCAATACAAGATTGCAAGTTCAAATCCCGACTGTACCAATTCGTTTTTCTGAACTAAATTACAGTGATTAGTCACACCATGGTGAAGGAAAACATCGAGAAGAAAACCTGCATACGTTTTATAAAGAATTCAAAGATGAAAGAGTTGTGCTTGGGAAACAACGATGGGCCTGCCATCATTCACATTGGTACCTAAAATATATACATCTCTGGCGGAAAGTGGGTGTGTAGATGTAGTACCTCTACACCCACTTTCTGTCTCGTTCCGTTATGTTCCGTCTCGTCGTTGTCGTAAATGTTTAATGCAAAGTAAGTATAATGTTGCAGGATCTCTTACGGTACAGTGAATGTGGGGCGATGACGACGGGCCTGCAGCAGGCGCTGGACTGCATGCTCGTCGTTCTGAAGTGCGTTAACGACTCCATGCACCAGATAGCCATCACTGGAGTACCTGTAAGTGGCATGCTCATACAATTCATCAGACTAAGTTTTAAATGATTCGAGTAGTATTCTACACGACAAAAGTTGCAAGTTCGAATCTTAAGTACCAATGGGTTTTACTCCTTTAAGTAATTATATTTACTTGGTAGGTATGTCTATACACATTGAGAATTATCGTACACTTTACTTCGTTTAGTTTACATTTGTCTACGTTTATTTTTACAACTGATAAATGAATTGATTTACAACTAATGCAGTCATTATAGCTTAAAACTTTGTACAATTAATATTTTACGTTCCTTTTATCTTTTTTTTATACAACAAGAGTGGCAAACAAGCATACGGCCCACCTGATGGAAAACCGGTTACCTTAGCCTATTTACGCTCACGATACTGAAGTATCACTTGCGCGTTGCCACTCTGTGTTCGCAGATGTATAGTGTGTTGGCAGCATAATGTAATCCCTCTGCTTCTAACACAATGTAACAATCCTCCCCCTGCAATGAGCAATGAGCTCCTTGGGGAGGCCCAAGGAGCTCATTGCTGGAAACCTTATTCACCACGAAGGAACACAACACAATAAATTGTGTTATTTGGCTACGGACTTCTATAAAGTGGAGGTCCTGCCCCAGTCGGGCAGCTCCAAATTCGAACGGGAAACCCGCTATGTCCTACCCCTCTATTAAAAAAATATTGTTTTGTCTTCGCTCTCCAGGTGGACCTGAGCCAACAAGGGGAATTGCTGATGCAAGGCTCTTTCCTCGTGGCGTCAGAGAACAAGCGTGACTTGCGCCTCAGGATCAGGCCGCGGCGGCGACACATCTTCCTCTATGAGAAGGCCATGCTCTTCTGCAAGCCTGCCACCAAGAATAGTCACAACAAAGCCACTTACCACTTCAAACATGATCTCTTAGTGAGTTCACAAACCTTTTTTTTTTCGAAAATTATGATGTAGCTCTTTCTGCCAACGGGCAGGCGGGCAGGAAAAATTTATTTCTAATTACTCCTCTTTTATTTGAAGTTCGAGTCGCGTATTGTTCTAAACCCACAATGGCCTAACACCTAATAAAAACGAAACAAAGTGAGAAGAAAGGGAGTCGGCGTGATATGTATGAAATTGGAGATCAAATGATATTTATTGTGATACATTTGTTAATATAAATTATTAAAGACAACAAAACTAATAAAAACCGACGAAGTTCAAACGTAATTTGTTTTTACACAATTTAAAAAATGATATGATTGAAACATCCCGATTCCAAATTAAAAATAATATATATTAATATATCGTTATCAACGTTGATTTATATTTTTAATTTATTAGATGTCGCAAATTGGTCTTACGGAATCCGTGAAAAGCGATTTGCGCAAGTTCGAAGTATGGCGGCAGGGACGTTCTGAAGTTCACACCATCACCGCGCCCACAGCGGACGTGAAGCAAGCCTGGGTCGACCGCATCAAGCGCGTGCTGCTCGACCAGCTGAAGGAGCTGAAGGGAGAGTGCGTGCGCCAATACGGGACTCAACACCACAGGTTGGACAAGAAGAGTATATTACATTAAAAAAGACTGCATCCCATGCGATAACTATTACATTCGTTATTTATTTATTATTAAGCTGTGTTGGCCGAGTGATACAAAGAATGCAAGTTAGAATCCCGACTGTACCAATGAGTTTTTCTCAACTTAAATACAGTAATTTGTCACACCACGAGCTTGACGGAAAACATCGAGAGGAAACCTGCCATCGGCACCCAGAATGCATCCAGCGTAATGTGGATGGGTAGGTACTTCTACACAGCTCTGTCTATCTCTACGGGGATCATTGTGGGAATGCATACATACATACATATCACGCCAAATCCCTAACGGGGCAGGCAGAGGCAATAGAGCGCCAGTTCTCTCTAGAATTACAAACCTCTTTCGCTTCGTCCATCAGTCTCTTCATACATGCTCGCTCTGTTTCGATTACTCTTGTTCACTTTCCCGTCCCTGTCCGATCGATATCGTGAGGCTATCTATGTAGGTATTAATACAAAAATGTGAATACGACGTTGAGCCTTGTGACCCCAGGACGCTCATCCAGACCAGCTCGTGGGAGGTGGGCGCGGGGGGAGGGCCGCCAGCCCGCGCCGCCGCCCACCCGCGCGCCGCCTCTTGCGACCACCACGACGAGCCCTGTTGGTCCACGGATCCCTCAGACGATGATGACGAGGAAACTGAACCTGCGCCGGTAAGGACGCTGCTCAAATACGACAGATGCATATATACCTTTTATGTTTGTCAGACGGGGGTGGCAGGTTACATTTAAATTTGATTTCTTTTATTACGTGTCAGGCTATTTGGTTTCTCCATTTAATGGTTAAATAACAAAGGTTTCCGGAGCACGATCGAAAGATATAAAAAATTATCCCTTTAATGTATTCGTGTGGGTTGAGGGAATTATAGATGTGTGTTGGATTATGTGGGAATTCCTGGGTAGTTGTAAATAAAAGTCTAATATCATTATTGTAAATAGATATTAACTTTGGAGGTTGTAAAAGCTAGCAATGGGAAATTAAGCTCGTTTGTATATAAAATAGATATGCAATTGCTAAAATAATTTAATTAAATACAGCAAACTTACGTATAGGTACGCATAATATTTGATACTACTTATTCGCGTACAGTTGTCAAATCATACGCGAGTTTTAGCTTACGTATATACGCGAATGGATGAACATTTGTTAACGTGAACATCGCGTATTTACCTACGCAAAATGTCAAAAAATACATAAACTTGTTATGCCAAAATGTAGCTTAAGTGACAAACATTTTATTTTAATTAACTGGTCGTAATATTATCGTCATAATATTTACTAACCCTGTCTTTAGAAAGCTGCTTAATACGGGATAGCTTCACTAAATGTGGGTTAATGTATTAATGCCAACTAATTTTGGGTTCGCAGTGTTGAGTGCAGTGAAACCCACTGTATTTATGTAAGTGTAAAGTGTATTTTTAAAGGAATGCGGGCAAATATTATAGTCACGGGTAGCGCATGACGCTGGCAACCAAACGCACAACGACGCTTCCCGACATAACATTGTATCCAAAAAAAAACGGGAAAAATTTATTTCAATTAGACATTCACAGTCTCCCCTTAGACCCTAGAATGTGAAGGCACGGTTAGTTTTCCCACTCCTTCAACACCAAAAGTCATAGCAACGCGTCCCTATTTACGAAGATTCACACCGTCACAACGTTTTATTACCTAATTTAGCAACCCACCCATCATCGCTTTTAGTTGACTTAAACAATTTAGCGGACATAGCACTGACAATTTAATTCCTATTATGCACTGTCCACGATCCGCTCTATTATAGAAATGGAACCATTTTTAAACGGTACCATTCGGCCGCCATTTTGTGGTGCGCTGCTGGCAAAATGGCCGATTTGCTTTAAGTTGTGTTGTTCAACAGGTTGCGGAGGCCGTGGGTCTCAACGGTACCATACACAGAATGGTACAGTTCTTTTCTGTCTCGGGCACCACTCAGGCCAACTCCACGTTTTACGTGTCACAGTACTGAATATAATAAACACTTAGAGCAAACAGCTGTAAATAATGAAATGAGACTGAACTCTTTATATCCAAAGCTTAAGTAACCAAAGAGAACGTGGATATATCAGTCGTATGCGCTGAACATTAACTATCGTGTAAGTCATGTTTTGTTTGTTATCTCGCTCATTGTCGTGTGCTTATTGGTTTTATGTTGAACCCGCTTGCTTCGATTTGATGTATATTATTTTCGAGCAATTTATATTTTCATTATATGTATATACCTACCTACCCATATTATTATATATACATACATAGTACTTCATATTTTATTCATATATCCTCACGCCTTCCCACAAGGGTCCCCAAAGGGGTAGGCAGAGGTGTATAGGTAATACCCACACACCCACTTTCCGCCAGAGGTATATTAGGTGCCAACGTGACAGATGGCGAGTCCATCGCCGTTACTCAAGCACGACCATACATACGCCTTTGAATTTCTTCTCAGACGTATGCAGGTTTCCTCTCGATGTTTTCCTTCACCGTAAAGCTCGTGGTGTGACTAATCACTGTACTTAAGTTTAGAAAAACTCATTGGTACAGTCGGGATTCGAACTTGCGACCTTTGCGTCGCAGGCAACTGCTCGAACCACTCGGCCACCACGGCTCTATTTTATTCAACACAGTTGATTATGACGTCGACGACGAAGATCCATATAATTATCTCAATTACAGCTGTAGGAATAAGTCGACGATGTAGCACCATGATAGCTAAAATAGTAACCAACCATAAAGTTATTATACCTCAGTAACCATAGAAACAGTGTCCCGTACGAACTTATCAATATCTTATCCTAAAACACTAGTTTGCTAAAGTAAAAACGTTTATAGCTAAAATGGACTAGACATCTCCTCGTCATATCTTGACGGCTGCTGAGAAGCATCATATTCCTAAGACGTCAGTAGGTAGGTAGATAATATTTTTCTCGGAACGACAAGACATAAGGTATTAGGGTTCGGTTACAGCACATTAGGTACTCTTTATATGTATGTATTTTTTTTTATTTGAGTAGAAAGGTGATTCTTGAGAGAACTGCCATTGATTATCCTCAATGCATAACTGAAATTGTAAGTCACAGAATTCTAGAGAGATTCTCTAGAGATCACGTGATTGGGTAAGAGCTTGGTAGGTATATCATAGTACATCTGAACACAACATCATTATTTATCGCTTTGAACGTGCTTACTACACACTAATAAAAGTCCCAAACTAAGAAAGGAACCTTCTATAGAAACTAGAGAACGATATAGATACATATCTATATATAATATCCAAAACAAAAGTATATTCACCCCGCAAATATTCGCTTACAGCGGTAATCGATTGATCGAAGCGAACTCAAGAACTCAAGCTTCTTAGCTAAGAGCTCTGTCGACTACGCCAGACCGTCTTCCTGAGTAAAAATGTATTACATGTATGGAACACATCGATAAACATGAGTATTGTATGTAAATACATAAACATGATTGATTAATTTTATGGGTAGATTTTCCCTTTGATTGCCATCATTACCCAAGAGTGTAAAAGAGACAGCTGTAGGTAAATGAGACACATCTGCTAAGTGTCGTATTAGACAACGTCGTTTGTCTAATACGACACTTGTCGTATTTGTTCACAATCTTAGATATGAAACAAAACAAATTGATAACCACATTTTTAAAAAGCCAATATGAATCTGTGAATTCGAATGAATTGAAAAGTATTCAAAAACTTCATTTCAAAAGTTGTGATGCTTTTGAAATCGCTGCGTTGCACTTTGCACTTATTATATTTAATACGTGCACCAGATAAATGGACATATCATATAACTTTTGCGATGGGTAAGTATTATTACTTCCAAATTGAGCAAATCTTACTATAGAACTAGTTAAAGATTTAAATACTTACCCATATACACAGCTAAAACATCTCTTAGACTCGGGCACAAAATATACCTAACACGAATAGGTATTGCACCACATACATAGTTGACCCCCAAAAGGAATCAACCCCGTGACCTCAGTTAAGATCTCTGACTATTACACCAGTCGTGTTGGCGATGTATAAGTACACACCTCATACATTTGTTAACTTAGGTACTAACCTACTTTACTCATCGTAAACTTATTATCGTCAAATATTTACACAACTCCTATCATATAAAATTTACTGTTTACAAAATATATTGATATTGATGTTATATGTATCTTGCTTAATAACATGCATGGTCTGGCAAGCAGGAGAACTAATAGAAGGATCTAATAAATCACATGCATGTATGTGTTTAAAGCTGTCTACACACCGGGGCCGACGATAAGACACTAG
Organism: Drepana arcuata; assembly: GCA_016069955.1. Lineage (NCBI taxonomy): Eukaryota > Metazoa > Arthropoda > Insecta > Lepidoptera > Drepanidae > Drepana > Drepana arcuata. Next base: position 8,043 of record JACCPG010006280.1, on the reverse strand, counting down.
CGTTCACAATTTGTGATTGACAAGTCCTGTGAATGAGCGGACCATGCCTTCGGGTAATACGCGCGGTCGCAATCTAACGGCAAGCTCGTTCAGAAATAGGGCTTGTGCCGCTGGGCTTAGGTGTGTATATAGCTTTAGGACGGGGACACATTTCATAGTAAGCGTATAACTGTTCTCTTGAATAGCGAGCGTTGTAGCAGATAGAAATGCAACGAAATCGAACAATTAATATGCTCTTTACTGACTTTATATTAAACTCTGTTGATGTGACCCCGGCCTTCGGGTTTGCGCGCGCCATGAGGATGCACGTTGAATGTATGTGCCTATTACATATTCCTATGTATTATTTAAGTTTTATGTGTAATACTATATACCTACACGGCATATAGTATCTAATGGAACAATTGAAGTTTGATATGTAAACTCTATGGTTGTAGGAAATATTCCCTGTACTGTTCACTGCAGTATTGAGTTGATGATGAATTTAACATGAAATGCAATATTAAATCGTAAAACATAGTGTTTCAATTCGATTTTAATATTGTAAATTTGTAACCTACCTTATTCGTTCTTATTTAAGTATATTTTTCACCTACGTACTTATCGTGACATTTACGAGTTTCAATATGCGTCATCACTTCTGTTATTAAATGTGCGATACTCCATCCATACAGTAGAAATCATACAATAATAATATTGATAAAGGTAGGTAATTTTCATAACTAATCCTATAGTCAAAAACGTATGTGGATTTTGATTACATTATCGATTAATGCATAAAGTTTCATGTAATGGCCGCTAGATGGCGCTGTATGGTTCTAAGAAATACATATGAAAAAATCCACTCTGATCGCCTAGTATGTAATGATTTAAAATTAAGAAGGTTCTATAAATGTTTGTGAGCAGGTGGTGGGGTGCGGTTTGGTGGCGCTGTCGGACTACACGGCCGTGGGCGTTAGTGAGGTATCGCTGCGTGAAGGCCAGCAGGCCGAACTGCTCAAGGTCGGCTGTGCTGGCTGGTGGTACGTGCGGCTGGCAGGTACATAAATTAATTATGATTGACCACTTTCAAGTAGGTACAACGCGGGTCCTTCCAACTTGTAATAGGCTTCATATCCTATGTAAGGTGTTATCATCACCACATATTATAAAACAAAGTGCGTCGCAGCGTCTGTCTGTTCTGTATTTACCAACTCGTGCATGCTGGGGCAAAACGCTAGTACACATTTTAATATGTATCTAATGAATTAAGTCTGATGAGTTTCAGAAGATGGTTCCCGATGTTATTTATCCATGTACAAACCCACAGCCGGTCACGGTGAGGGCTGGGCGCCGGCGGCGTACCTCGACCAGCGCAAGACATCGCGCTCTTCAAGCCGATCGCACGATCGCCTCCACGACCATTGAACTTCCACAGTCCACCACACTGCTGAACTGTTCAGCTTATAGGTGACACTTGAAAGCTCCGTTTGAATGTAACGGTTCATATAGAAGGGTAGGTATTAGTAGGTATAAACGTCAAATTTGACAGAAATGGATCGTATTGGCAAAGACAAGTGCCTAAATACTCTTTTTCTATCATAGATACCTTGATACGCGTCAATGCGTTTTGGACAACTTATAGGTCCCCCGTAAGAGCACCTGTAGCGCACCCCACATTAACGTTAATGTCGAACAATAAATATTTGTTATTGTATGTAAATGTTGTTCTAAAAAAGCTTTATTGTAAATTAGTCTTAGCCATAGAAGTGTTGTCGTTACGAAGTTACGATTATCCAAAGCTATCATTATAGTGGCGTAGGGCGTTGTTATGTAGCCGTGAACTGTGTATATAATCTACTTTTATAGTTATTTATTTTGATGCTAATTGAGCTTTCGGTGTTAATACGTGTATATGTCCCAATTTTCCATGACAAATGCTGTGGTACTGCTAATTAGCCACTGTATCATGAACCAGTTTGTAAAGATTTTCCATGTCATTTTGTAGTATTGAATTTACTACCAGTAGCTACATATTTTTAGTGTAGTCGTGTTCATATCATTTTTTTCTGTCATATCTATTAAACGGTGATCGATCACGTTCATTTAATGCATGTGATGTTTAGTTTTATTGACACAAACAACTATTTAATAGGACAAACATAATTTGTATATTTGGTGTTATCCCAATACTTCCTAATTAACGATTTAATTCACAAATTGTAGAATCAGGCATAGTCTCAAGGATTAAATCTACCATATCATCGTTTGCATTTCCAATGCATCTTTATACTTCTGTAACTATTATTTGAAAAATAATACCGACAAAGTACCACTTCTGCCCGGAGTTGTAAGAAAATGTATATATTGTTTAATATCACACAAAGGTATTGTGTGTAAAGTAACAATTCTCCAGCTGATCGCAATTACACAGAATTTGTCTATTTTCATTTGTGTTTCATTTATTTCCATGGCTTTTGTATTTTAGGTTTGAACGCTACTTGCAATCACAATTCAAGAGTGCTTAAGCGACCTATCTACGTACTAAGATATATGACGATAAATCTTTTCCTTTTGCACTCAAGATTGCAATAGAATGTTATGGTAAGATCCCTGCAAAATAGTTTTTAAGGCTTTATACACAAATGTAGGTAATGTTGCTTGCATCCGCACTCCGAAACGTTGAAAAATTTAATTAAGGTTTAACTTAAATACGACTACGAAATCAAAAGTGCAATGTCATTCTTCATAGTAAATACAGTTAAGAAACGTATGAAGCTATCTAAGGAGCGCTAAGAATTTACCAAAAAATCATTAGATAAGACGTGTCCTGTATTCTTATTAACCTTATTGAGATGCATATAATTCGACTATACCAATTCTTTTTTTGTTCTAAATTTGTGCCATAGTGGGAACGAACCACAATACTATACCTAATTATATACCACAAGGGTCCTCGAAGAGGTAAGTTTCCGCCAGAGATATTTGAGTTGCCAACGTGACTGATGGCGAGTCCATCGCCGTTCCTCAATCATTATTGGCACAGTCGGGATTCGAACTTGCGATCTTTGTGTCGCAGGCCACTACTCAGACGAACCGGCCACCAGGGCTTTTTACTATAACACACTCAATTATGGCCTATCAATTTATCTGAAAATGAGTATTATAAAAGCCTTGATATTTACCTTGGTTATAAGTTTAAAGTCTATTTAACGTCAGTTAAGTTTAAATAACGCGGTGTAATTTTTGTTTATGGTTCAAAATTCGTTGTTATAAAGCGGAAATATAATTAGTATTTGTAATTTATTATACTAAAATTTAAATTATACTTTTGATTTATTTATTTATTTACACACACACACTGTTAGTGTGTACACCTTACAGTAGGTATACCAATATGTTAAAAGAAAAAAATAATAATAACATTAATAAACAAATTTACAATATAACAAAATACACTTTAAAAACTTATATTATATTATCAATTGTTCATATGCTCCTATAATTTAATGTTATAATTATAATAGTAATTTCCAAAGCCTGACTGGTTTTTAATACGTACCTTAATTGGGAGCTATGAATATATTAGACTTGTATATCTTTCTCAAGCTCTCGAGTTAGAAGACATGTAGGGTAGGTACTATTTATCGGACCCTAATAGTATTATATCAAGATAAATCATCATCATCATATTATAGGTACATTTAATTAAGTTATTTACTCCTTGATGATAGGTATGGAAATATGTCGTTAATAGATTGGCATAGCGTTATCTCATTCGTAGATCCGTGTTTGCAATTTGTAATCTGATGATTAGACTGTATTAACGAAGAGAAATGTTCTGTCTAATGTAATTATTTACAACACACAATTTGTTTACACATTTTATCGGATGTACAGTTTTTTTTTTTATACCATAAGGCTACCATAAAACATGACCATATGAAAACCACTATACAAATATGGCAGAAAATGTCTTTTGTTTATTGCACAAGGTTTAATGTACCGACCTATAATGTAAGCACTAATTGGGTGTAGCCAAAATGTGGGTTTGTATAATAAAATTCTAATCCCAGTTTTGATGAAACAAAAGCTTGGTAAATTTTGTTTTTTAGATGATTTGGGACATTTCTTAGTCATTAAATTAAAAAATATTAATTGCCTGACTAAGTATACCAAGAACATTTTCAGTACCTACTGCTATGATTTCAATATTTTATATTTTGCGTCTGTGAACCTATCATATCTGAACAAATCTGAGGAAAACTGAGCTTTACTCAAAAAAAATTGTTAATCTATCGCCTATCAGTATTGTTTTTTACTTACTTGGTTCGATTGTTTACTTCGTACCTACGAGAATTTCAACGATAATTATTTGGTACCTAAGCTAGAGGTTTTCTATATTTGTAGCAACCAGTTATTAAAGGATTTGTTTGGTAAGAAATGTGTATGACTTTGCCTTCTCTCGAGCTTAAAACATAAATACCTCCTGAATGTTAAAATTAATAAATTTCCCAAAATGACAAGGTGGTTTCATTTATGTGTAATATAGATATACACAGGCATTATGTAAACATATCTTATACTTGATAAAACTAATAAAGATTATGAAATTGAAAAAGGAAAAAGTGTCAATATGAAAAAAACTAATATAATGATTTCATCCCACTGTATTTTTCAAGAAAAATAGTCTCCAAAATAGACAACTATATCACAAACAACAGTTGTTAAACAAATCATATAGAAAAAGTAAGCTTTGTACAAAAATGTTTGCTTAAGGCTAGATTTACAATGATTTTCGTTCTCTGCTGAAGATCCTGGTTTTGAAAATATTATCGATTTTACTGAAGACATCTTCAGCAGCCTTTGAGGCGTCCACTCGCCAGTGAAGACCTCTCCTCATGTAGTAGTCTACAAGGGGCACGGTTTGGGAGTGATATGTGGCAAGTCGTTTCTTCAGAGCGTCAACATTGTCGTCGGACCGCCTGACCAGTGGTTCTCCAGTAACATCATCAATCATAGGTTTCTGGGGCGGATGGAACTCCTCGTGGTAGCTGCGACCACTGGAAGGGTGGATCAGGCGACCTGTGATCCTACGCACTAGTAAACTGTCCTGGATACCAAATTCGATGACAGCGTCCAGGGCTGTTTTACGTTTAGTCAACAAGTCATCCAACTGAAAGGTAAATGAAATTTTTTTTTAGAATCAGAACTTTGGTGTTGGCGTTGTTGGCAGTTTTAAGAAATAAATACCTTGAGACAATTCCATACAAATTGACATAGCCCCAAATTAAGCAAAGCTTGCATTATTAATTTAACTAGACAATGATATATTTACTTATATATATTATAATTATTGGGACTCTGCATGATTAATGTATGTATGTATATAAATACATAGGACATCTAAGACTATATTTGTGTTCATCACACAAATATCTGCCCACAGCAGGAATTGAACCTGCAACCTCAAGTTTTGCAGTCAGGAGCTTTAAGCACTAGACCAGACGGCCATCAAATATGAATAGTTAGCTGTACTTTGAAAACCTAATGTATTCAACATTTTTATTTCCATTTGACTTTTTTGTAAGTAATTCTGTATTACAAGACAAGTAACTTTTGAAATAAAACAATGTATAACCTTTTCAGCTTGTGGCACAGTTCTCGGGAACCCATCAAGAAGGAATCCATTCTTGCACTCGGGTTGGTCTAAGTTCTTGTCAATCATGTCAACTACCATGTCATCAGACACAAGTTTGCCTTCATCCATGACCTTCTTGAGGCGACGACCAAGCTCCGATCCAGATGCCACCTCAGCCCGAAGCATGTCTCCCGTAGAAAGGTGGCATACACAATATTTTTCCTTCAGTTTTGGAGCCTATAACATGACAAAATACAGTCAAAATATTGACGCCATTGACTCTCATTTACTTCAATGACTAATAGAATTGGCAGAAGTTTTTTTGGCATCCTATTAAAACTACCTTCTGCATTTCTGCAAAGTTAGGGCTGGAATCAACAACTTAAAAAGTAGATCATTTAGATTTTCAAATTGCTGTAAATTTGCTTAGCATCTATAGCATATTTTGAACCGAAAAACATATTTACTCACTACAAAGTTCCTAAAGTTTTTAACTGATAAGGCTAAAGGTCAAAGATCGAAAAACCTTGGTACCGACCTGGGTACCTTTACCGGATCCTGGCGGGCCCAATAGTACTGCTCTGATCCCAATAGGATCATAGTCAGGCTTTGGCTGCAAAGCAGTCGCCGCTGGTGCCATACCGCTGATAAAAACAGATGAGAGACAAATTAACGCAGTAGGTAAAACCTCTAAATTAAACGTAACTTTAGCAATGATCAATTACACAATAATCACGTGCTATATCTTTTATCTCTTATAGACAATACATATTACCAACCCAATTAATATTTCTTAGATTAAATAAAATTGATGAGAAGAACCGCTACAACGTATGATGACGTCGGTCGATAGATGTCAAATGATCAAATCAAAGATTACAGTATACTGTAACACAAATGATTGAGTTGAGAGACTAAATTAACTAAGTTATACGCTACACTAAATCTTAATAATCTTAAAGGTAACATTACAATGAAGAACGAACTTAATGGAAGATACCAAAACTTAAAATCCAATAAATACTGTTTTAGTCGCTGGTCCACAGTTATGAGGTGACCAGACCAACTCAAATCTGTTGCTTGACTTGCATGCAATTTTTCATCTTTATTCTTAACATACAAGGCGGCGGACATTATCATGGCTTTATGATCATCATTCTCTTAAGGCCCAGCGGAAAGCGGAATCAAAAATGCCCCTTATAATTCGCGCGTCGCGCACTCCGTCTTCTATTCAGAATCCATTGTCCAAAATGATCTCGTCTTGTATTAGTTTATGGTTTTTATTAATTATCTATGAGTCTGTCCGTCCGTCGGTCGGTATACGGCGGTTGGTTGGAGACAAAAATACTCTTATATACACATTAAAATATCTCTAACCTAAAATGTAACGCTAACGGCGGCAACTCTTTGGATAAATTGTAAACAAAAAGAAACTACCAGGGAAAATTGTACGATATAAGATATCTTCACTTCAATAGAGTTTGCCATTAAATCATGGCCACAAATAATAGCAGTGTTAGGTATGGTTCAATTAGTAGTGTTAATTTCTTAAAAGTTCGTGCCAATAACTTATTTTATACACAGCTACTGGAAACAATTGTGGCGCTGGACAACTTCGGAGAGTCTTACCAACGACGAACTTATATCTGTGTTGAAGAAAAAGGAAGTTCTTGATGCTCTACGTGAGGGTCTGGCCAGTTTTAAACCTCATAAACCGGAAAATTTTGCACAGCTGCAATCCAAACATAGCGATCAAACGAAACTGCTGAGTGTTGTGCAAACGTTACAGGGTTACATTGTGAGTAGATGTTTTCAGCCACTGACTTGCATGACTACCACAGGAGCTTGCATTTAATTCTCCCTTGTTTTCAGGATGTAGATTGCTTTCAAATATGGGAAATATTGAAGAACTATTTATGCAATATATCCTATGGCACACCAGCTAATGCATTAAAAAATGTGGCATTTGTTGATACAAGACCTACATTCTTGCTGCCAAATGTGTGGAGCTTCTACTATGGAGAGAGACTATTCCTATTGAAACTTCTGCAATACATAGTACAGTTCAAAAGTGTATGCTCACACAAATACCATAATGAATTTAAGGATATTATCAAACATATAAAAATAAAGGAGCTGACCACATCTCTCATCTCCCAGTTTAAAATACTTTTGACCACTGCTCCTCCGCCCAGGAAAATCCAAAATGATTTCTCAAGTGAAACAGTGAGGCAGGAATGGGCAGAGAGTAATTTAAGAGAGCAGCTGGCAATATTACAAATTCTCCTTCTTATTGTTGATGAGAATGGTATTACTGATGGAGAGTTTAAACAATTATTTAAGTTATTTATAAAGCACAATTTTGGCAAAAGTCAATCATATAATGCATGGCTAGAGGAGAGGCACAGAGAGCTGTGCATGAG
>JACCPG010006279.1:0-26750 GCA_016069955.1 Drepana arcuata | reverse complement strand
CACCCACTTTCCGCCAGAGGGTATATTATATATTAGGTGCCAACGTGACAGATGGCGAGTCCATCGCCGTTACTCGAGCACGACTATACATACGCCTTTGAATTTCTTCTCAGACGTATGCAGGTTTCCTCGATGTTTTCCTTCACCGTAAAGCTCGTGGTGTGACTAATCACTGTACTTAAGTTCAGAAAAAACTCATTGGTACAGTCGGGATTCGAACTTGCGACCTTTGCGTCGCAGGCAACTGCTCGAACCACTCGGCCACCACGGCTTCATCAGAAATATATTATTTTATTTTATTTAGAGAAATATATTAATATTTATTATATAAATATTTATGAGTCATAAATATTGTATAGAGACGGCGACGAACTCACCATCTGTCACGTTGACATCTGAATGTTATATTCGGTTGAAAGAGGATATTGTTACACCAGTGCCTACCCCGTCAGGACCTTACTGGGATGGCGATAAATATATACATAAAAAATTCAATTATTATTATAGTAGGTATTTAGTTCGTTACTTTTGTCTAATAAGCATAATTCTCTAATTTATAAATGTATAAATGCGGGAGAAGCTTTTGCCCAGCATCTGGACGGAGAGATCTAATTAATAATATTTATTTATAATACCTCTCAATACAAGGTACTTAGGTAAATTACTTTATTGCGGCCTGTGAAGCGGCAGAAAAAGCTAAAGCATGCAAATACAGGGGTCTAGGCTCCGAATATGATTCCCATTCGGTGTCGAGACCCTTGGTCCGTGGGCTCCTGCCACTATAAGGCTTTTTAAAGAAATAGCAAAAAGGTTAGTCTACATCGCAGGAGACCGAAGAGCTGGCAGCTACCTCGGACAAAGAATTAGCCTAGCTATTCAAAGGGGGAACGCTGCCTAAAGGGACTCCTTTTAATAATAATATTATTTAGTTATTATATTACTATATTTTTTAAAGTTTTTTAATTCATAAATAACTAAATAAATATTTTATTAACATATTTTATAATATTTATTATATATATATATATATATATATATATATATATATATATATATATACCTAATATATAATAATATTTAATATGTATCTAATATACTCGTCGAAACCGACGAGCATGTATGAAGAGACTGATGAATGTGGACGAAGCGAAAGAGGTATGTAAGTCTAGAGAGAACTGGCGCTCTATACTCTCTGCCTACCCCGTTAGGGACTTGGCGTGATGATATGTATGTATGTATGTATGTACCTAATATACCTCTGGCGGAAAGTGGGTGTGTGGGTATTACCTATACACCTCTGCCTACCCCTACAGGGACCCTTGTGGGAAGGCGTGAGGATATATTATTTTATTACTATTATATTTCTTAATAATATCGAATTAAAAGCGAGTAATTTTAAAAGTTTCGTAGGTGGGTATATCTTTCGAATAAGACTGCAGTCTTGTTAAATTTAAGAACGTAATTAATAGCTACTAAACTACATGTTAGGTATTGATCGTATTCCTCAGTTCCGTGTAAGGAATCTGTAATAGTTAATGTAGCTAAATAAATCTTTCTAAGCATGGATTTCAGTTTGTATGGCCATTAATATAATAGTTCTGTGCAATATTAATGTCAATAGTATAGTGAACGGTACGCATAGAGCTCGACGCGAGCCATTACGGGTTCGTTCGCTACTTTTTTTCAATGGCGGACATTCGATGCGTTCACTATAAGCTCAAAAGCTTCCATATCTCACGTAAATAAAATTAAAGGTTCATATTTCGAACTTCGATTTTAATAACAATTTTATATACACGAATAAATTGGACATGTATGAAATGAATATGTAAAAGATAAAAGAATTAATTTTGGCAGTTCAAAATGGCGGCGATGAAGAAAGCGCTACGGTAAGCTCGAACGCAGCGGTAAGTGCGGGGAGCTATGGCGGGGGAGAGGGGAGGCCGCATGCGTACCAGCCAAGGGGCCGCATTCCAGTAGTTCGCCGGACCGCCGCGGCGCTGTCCACACGCCCGCGCTCGCGACGCCCGCTTCCAATACAAAGAACACCTCAGTATTGTAAAAAATCTGTGATGTATTGATTAATTCCAACGCTAAACCGACACAATAACTCGTGGACTAACAACTCAGTGCCCTGGAGTACGGCTTGCGACAATATCGACGCGTTTTACTGGGAGCCACGTCTCGGAATTTCTCATTTTATCGATGAATAGAATCTAGCGTGTGGATCGGGAACATGGTGGACCCATCGCCCTTTCGAAAGTGAACGAATTGATCGCGTTTTATGTGTGAACAGTGACAGTTTAACAATGCTAGCTGTGAGGGAATAGCATTTATCATATAAATATGGACTGGTGTTTGCGCTTTGTGAGTGAAAACGCGTAGTGTGTTGCCGTGTCTTCGATTGGATAATGAGAGTGGAGTGATCTGTCAGGATGGTATCTCTGGCGTACCTTGGAATGCGGCAGGCGCCGTGGACCCTTCTCGTCCTCGTATTTCTGATAGAGAGCGTAATGGGCAACTACGCAAAGTCATTTTACATACATTGGAATACAACAAATAGCATATTTAGAATCGATAATACAGATCACGTATTCGATCTTAATAAAGGCAACGCTCAGTTTGAGTACGACCAGGTGAATATTATATGCCCCGTGTACGCCCCAGGGACGTTCGACGAGGACACAGAGAAATATATAATATACAATGTAAGCAAAGAGGAATATGACACGTGTCGGATAACGAACCCAAATCCACGGATTATAGCTATATGCGACAAGCCACACAAATTGATGTTCTTCACTATAACGTTTCGGCCATTCACGCCGCAGCCGGGCGGGCTGGAATTCCTGCCCGGCAAGGATTACTACTTTATATCGACGTCGAGTAAGGACGACCTCCACCGACGCATCGGAGGCCGCTGTCTGAGCCACAACATGAAGCTGGTATTCAGAGTGTGCTGCAAGCCCGAGGAGCAGTCCCCAGCGCCGCCAACACAGCCCACCTTGCCCCCGCCTCCGCCACCGCCCACCACGTCGACCACCTCGACCACGACGACTACCATCAAACCTGTGACAAAAAAGACTCACAAGTACGACAAGGCGCCTAATGAAGTGATTAAGAGCGAGGAGTTGTCTCATTCCCGTGGAGCTGCCTTGGCGTCTTCTCTAGCCTTAGCTTTGGCTGCCAGTGCTGTATTAGCCCCACTGGCTCGGTGAATGTGCGCGCGGGCGGCACGACCGCCGAGGGCCGAGATGGCGAAGCCCGGCCCAGCTGACGCCACGCGCACCTTACACCCGGTCCACCTACGCCCGGACACCCTTATCTTCGCGTGAATGTGCAGTGATTGTGACACCCAGTGTTGTGCCTCAAAGGATTGTTGGATTACAAGAGTAAGTAAATAGTTAACCGGACGATTGAAGATTGAAGATTGTGACAACGGATCCTCGTTCAAGTTCCAATGACTGTCTAGATTTTAAGCGCCTAAATTATGAACTAAAGGCCTATTCAATAATCGAATAAAATGGAGACCTTTCCTGTGTAAACGGAAGTTTGTCTACGAATATATATATACAGAATGTTAACATGTATGATGCATAATTAGGTTTCGTAAACCAATAGGTATTAAATAATTTTTATATTTTCATTAATGCAATGAAGAATATTCGACTAAGACGTAGGATGCGAACGAACTACATAATAGAATAGGGAATTCTTATACTTTAGAACGAAATTAGGTAGCATTCTTAATTTAGTTGAAAAGACATCTTTCTCCAATGTATTTTCGCAAATGCTTACGTTAGATTATTTAATATTAATTATTATGAGAAAAATCTCTGGACAGGTTTAAAATCTTGTCCATTTAAACTGTGATTTTTGGTTTTATTTAGATTGTAATGAAAATGTCTTAATTTGCTTCGTATTTTGTGATAAACTTCTCTTTAAAACACTCTTTCACCTCAATTCTCTTGTTTGACGACTGATATTACGCATTTCAGCAATTTTTTTTCATTTTCCTTTTAACTGCTTTAGGATAAAGAGATTGTAAGGATAAAACTCGAATTTTTATACTGGCAATTGAATATAATCAGTAAAATTATATTTAAAAATATGATTTGCCTAACGTTCAAGTAAATGAAAATATTTTTTGTCATTTTAAAAACACGTTGAAGTAATTTTACGAGGTCGATACAAAATGATTTTAGCTTATTGATCGAGTTTGTTAACAACAATGAGGCTGCGTGCCATTTTTTTAAACGTTGTGAAACGTTTTTCCAACATTAGTTAAACAACATAGTCAATAGAGATAGTAGTTAAAATAGACCGGTTTTCATTTAGCCATACGCAGTTAGATACAGTTGACGTATTTTTTAAATAGCCATTAGGAATTTGCTAAAGAGTTTCAAACTGCATCCATTTTTGCCCACCATTTTGCGCTCGTAAATGATATTCTATAGTTCATCGCACACGGAAGTGTTGTGGAAGCTAAATTTGGGACAGATACAGGAATCTAGCCACTTTTTAAGTGCTTTTTAAGTTGTTGAACGCCAATGATTTTGTATTTGTCCATTGTCATAGTGGTCACTTAGAGATCATTCTTGTGACTTTATTATGATGTACTTACTGCCATCAGGCGTGCAAAAGAGACGAATATATAAGGAGTTTTAACTATGCTGTCTGGATTAGATACTGACGAACCAGTTATCATTCTAATCGATATTGATATACAGAAAGCGATACTATTTTTATTCAATAATGTATGTCATACGTAAAAACACAAATTCTAAACATGTAACATTCAAGAGAAATACAGATCACAAATTGAGACAATACAGTGTCCACACACAGATAATTAACAATAACAAAGAACAATTCATCTCGTATATAAGACAGATAAAACAAAATATCTGTCTGTACTAATGCATTGTTTTGTAAACAAAAAAGGTTGTTCTAAGACACAAAATCATTTTAAAACTCTCTAAATTTACCTTCAACACTCGAGCGCTATTTTGGTCTACTTAAGCATTTCTGGGTATATGACGGGCTATTTCAAGCCAGAAGGGATAGAAAAGGCTAAAATATGTTTGTAATTACAGGGCATGTGTTTTTTGAATATACAAGCAAAGACTCAACTTGGAGATCAATATTAAGCTTGTGATCATAATTAACGTACGAGGCATTCGTTCTCTAAAGATAGCTTTGAATTTAATTACTTGCTTAAGGGTAGATAATAACTTGAGACTTTTTTCCATCATCGTATAGGAGATACGATTAAAATGGTAAAAATTGGAATGGGAGGAAATTGCAGTTTTTAAACATTCGAATCCCATGACGAGCAAAATCGTTTGAAAAGTGTGACGTTTTCTAAGCAGAAGAAAATTCTGAAGATTTGATTACAATATACTACATCAATTTCTGTGGAATATGCTCAAAAGCATTACAAACAAGAACCCACATGACGCGTTGATTCATACCCGCTAACAGATTTCCCAATGATTAATGCCAAATCAGCAATTGCAACTTGCATTGTGCTGAATCTGTCCTGAACACGTGTTCCAGCGATTGTACGACAGGAAACGATGTTACTATGGATAGAGTAATTAGCAACTTGAGAACTGTGTGTCGTGTAATCATAGACGACTTTACTAAGATTTGGAAGAAGTGTCCATTATGGATATTTTCCAAATCTGTTGTGTAGGCCTCTTTATCTGAATGCTTTCAAAGCTTTAAAAAGAAACACGAAATTTTTACACTTCTGATGTTCGATTGATTTTACACGCTGGTTCGAGCAGTTGTCTGCGACGCAAAGGTCGCAAGTTCGAATCCCGACTGTACGAATGAGTTTTTTCTGAACTTATGTACAGTGATTAATCACACCACGAGCTTTACGGTGAAGGAAAACATCGAGAGGAAACCTGCATACGTCTGAGAAGAAATTCAAAGGCGTATGTATAGTCGTGCTTGAGTAACGGCGATGGACTCGCCATCTGTCACGTTGGCACCTAATATACCTCTGGCGGAAAGTGGGTGTGTGGGTATTACCTATACACCTCTGCCTACCCCTTCAGGGACCCTTGTGGGAAGGCGTGAGGATATTAGCATTAGACTAATTAAAATCGAATAAAATGTGACTCATTACAAAGAAAACAAATGATTTTAAGTAACAAACATTATGGTTGTTCTGTATTCATTCTGTTTAATCTGTCTTGCTGATGTTAAAAGGAAAAGTGACATTACTTATGATTACAAAAAGGAATGGATGCGCAATGAAATTGATGGCATTATACATTTTGATTGCTGTAATTAAGATTTATTTCGGTTTAACGTAGACCTTAATAGACTTGCAGTGATTTAAATAAATTTACGAGGTTTTGGTTTCTAATGTAATTACTACTTCCCATAAGGTGTATAGGTAGCACACACACCCACTTTCCGCCAGAGATATATTTTAGGGACAACGTTACATATCGCGAGTCCATCGCCTTAACTCAAGCACGACTATACATACACGTTTGAATTTTTACTCAAACGCATGCAGGTTCCGTCACTGCCTTCCCCATAAGGTATCGTGGTATGACTAATCACTACTTAAGTTCAGAAAAACTCATTGGTACAGTCAGGTCCGAAGTTTGTATTGCAGGTTCTAACGTGATGCACACTCGAACCGCTCGGCCATCACGGCTGTTACATTTAATAGTCGGTACATTTAATGGTGGTCAATTTACTAACTGTATTGCATTCATATTGTCTATCGAAAAGAACATTTTAATATATCTCAGCATTAAGTCGAAAGACGTAAGTCTAGAGAGAACTTGCGCATATTCTCTTTATCAGCCCCGAAAGTGTGTGCTTGAGACGAAATACACGTATCAGTGGTTGAGCACCTCAATGGACCCGTCATCTGTCTTTTTGGCCTTTGTTACACTATTGCCTACCCCTTCCGACATATATATCGTGCTAAGAACGTACGACATATCGTTTTCCCGTTAAGACCACCTTAATTGTAGCCTGTCAGGGGATAGATTGAGAGATAATACAATTATGTTTAACTGGAAACCGCAGAATAATTACAAAACATCGTGTATTTTCCTACTGTTTAATGCTTTGCAATTATCTTTACTAATATTATAAATGCGACAGTGTGACTTGTCATTGTTTTAGGTATTTTTTTTTCTTTATATTACAAGCCGTGGACGTGTGGTTTGAGACCCTTGCGAGTTTGTACGGTGATTAATCGCACCGCGTTTACGGTGCAGGAAAACATCGAGAAGAGATCTGCATACGTTTAGAAGAAAAATCAATTACGTTTTTTACGGTTTGTAATTCTACTCGTCGGTGGATTATAATCAAAAGAGATTGAATGAATAAAAAGGCCAAATCAATGGAACTGTATAAAGAATTGAAACTAATAAATATCCCACTTAAAGTATCGATAAAGAATCTCAATAGCGCGTTATAGGTTTAGTAAAATTTTCAGTATACCGCCATCTAGTGAAAATTTAATAAAGTATTTAACTTTGAATTTAAGTTAGAAGTTAAGTAATTAAATTATTCGCCAATGTATCACGCTAAAGGTCGGCGAATAAATTATCTTAGAACGAGACTCCAAAAGCGCGCAAATTCAAATAATAAATCACAATCTATTTAGTATTTTAATGTAAAACAACTCTATCAAGTCTCAGAAATAATTTCTTACTACGTTTAACATCTTTATCTTAAACATTTTGTGAAATAAAGTATTTGGTTCTGAGAAACATCAAAGAATTTGTGTCAGCAAAATGGATGGGATCGAATAGTTAATCGAGGAATAGAGATTTTTATTAATGATAACCGTCTGTATTTCTTGAGCGTTTATATTTATTTGCTCGACCAAAGGAAATATCCTATAGCAAATGTTGGGTTTATTACCCGGCAAAGCTCAGAACACGAACATCTGTTTTCTATATTTAATTATACTCACAAAAAGATGAGCTACATTCGGTATTCGTTATATATCTTCACGCTTCCCACAAGGCTGCCCGAAGGGGTAGGCAGAGGTTAACAATATCCTCTTTTCGCTTGAGATATATTCAGGCGCCAACGTGACAGATAGCGAGTCCATCGCAGTTCCTGAGGGACGATTATACATAAACACGTCTTCTAAGGCCGTGGTGGCCGAGTGGTTCGAGCAGTTGCCTGCGACGCAAAAATCGCCAGTTCGAATCCCGACTGTACCAATGAGTTTTTCTGAACTTAAGTACAGTGATTAGTCACACCACGAGCTTTACGGTGAAGGAAAACATCGTGAGGAAACCTGCATACGTCTGAGAAGAAATTCAAAGGCGTATGTTAATCGTGCTTGAGTAACGGCGATGGACTCGCCATCTGTCACGTTGGCACCTAATATACCTCTGGCGGAAAGTGAGTGTGTGGGTATTACCTATACACCTCTGCCTACCCCTTCGGGGACCCTTGTGGGAAGGCGTGAGGATACGTCTTTGAATGTGTTGTCAAACGTATGCAGGTCTCGAAAAGGGTGCTTGAAAAGGGTGAACTCGCCATCCGTAATGTTGGCATTTAAATATAATAATATCTCCGGCGAAAATTATGAAATACAATCATCATATCATCACGCCGAGTCCCTGATGGAGTAGGCAGAGAGTATAGAGTGCCAGTTCTCTCTAGACTTACATACCTCTTTCGCTTCGTCCACATTCATCAGTCTCGTTGGTTTCGACTACTCTTGACGTTCCCGTCCTTGAGAGTCCGATTGATTTGATCTGGGTCGTTGGAACGTGGTCTTCCTCTGCCTCATTTCCTTCCTTTTAGGTTCTTTCCTTCCTTTTAGGTTCTTTCCTTCCCTTTAGGTAAATATTAGTAATAGGTCATAATATTTACCTAAAAGTAGTACATATTTGAAAGCCCAAATATCTTTGTAATAACGGTTACATAATGTCAGAGAATCAGATTATAGCGTATTTACGTTGTACGGCTATTTAGGGTCATTTTAACCATATAAAAGTGTTAATTAACGTATTCGTCATGGTCCGGTGATACTTGTTTGGGATTTACTTAAAAAGGTCTAATTATATTTTCATTTGATGCAGAACTAATCCGGCCGACAAAAAAGACCGTTTTGATCCCAACCAATTTGATCCAATCTCGGTTTGGTTCATAAAGAGAATTTGTGAGTTAAAAATAAATTTGTTTGTTTTACAATCTTACATCAGACTGCATTAGGTTTTTTAAGGTTGGACGCGTTTAAATATTATGGCTAAAGCTTCATGTAACATAATGATTGTAAAGAATGCCCTGTAATATTACGAAGCAAAATTAGTGTTTGTAACCGTGATGGACGAACGGTTCGGTTGTCGCTCTCAATGCAATGTTTGCAAGTTCTGACTGTACCAATGAGTTTTTCTGAACTTAAGTACAGTGATTAGGCACACCACGAGTTTTACGGTGAAGGAAAACATCGAGAGGAAACCTGCATACGTCTGAGAAGAAATTCAAAGGCGTATGTATAGTTGTGCTTGAGTAACGGCGATGGACTCCCCATCTGTCACGTTGGCACCTAATATACCTCTGGCGGAAAGTGGGCGTGTAGGTATTACCTATACACCTCCGCCTAACCCTTCGGGGACCCTTGTGGGAAGGCGTGAGGATATATATCTCATACATGTATAGCCTTCTTGAATAAACGGGCTATCTAACGCAAAAATATTTTTCGAATTCCCGATTTCCTAATCCAATTTCAGATCTGATTTCCGACCGAAATCGGATTAGCTCCCGAGTTCACGTTCCGACAAACAGACAGACCTCTCTTTGTAATATTAGTTTAGATATGCCGTATATATTTGTTACATCTTCCATACAAGTTCAAACTTGTGGTCGGTAATTGACATTGTACATTGTATGGTAATTTCGTTAAACCGGTACCACTGAGGTAGTTCATTGATCAGTCAAGCGTAGCTGTCATAAGTTATAACTATTTTTACACAGTTATTAGTTTGTATCATCATATTTGATCGTATAAATGTCCTGGCCTAGGGGTTCAAGCCGACTGCTACACAAATATTGCAAGCTCGAAAAACGACAGTACCGATGAGTACTTCAGACTTAAGTAAAGTGATTAGTTAGACCACTAGCTTTACGGACCCTGCCGTTTCATTCACATTCATCACACTCTTTATACGTGATAGCCGGTCTCTATGTTTGGAGTACTGGTTTCACCTCGATATCTTTAGACATTGAAAACCTCGTGGTGTGTTTTACTAGATTCAGAAAGGTAAAAAAAAATATTCAACTTTAAGCATACAGGGAACACTTATTGAACGTCATAAATACAAATCTAAATAAAACAAAGTCGGGTTATTTACACCATTTATAACTCAACCGGGTGGACCGATTCTGATGATCTCTGATTTGTTGATTTCGTCTAATCCGAGAATAGCAGAATAACTATTAAAATATAGGAATGATTAACGTTAATAAACTATCACTATATACATTGTCCTTGACGGTACGAGGTTTGCCGAATCAGCTAAATATAGAAGTTACCTGACAGAATAGCGATACAAAAAACCCGGGTGTTTTTGCCAAACTTATTGATACAGCTTGCTCGGGTACTAAGCTGCCATTTATATTTTAAACCACCAAGTTACTATAAGTTCTAAATAATAAATATCCATTAAAACGAAACAAAACAATCTTTCTTAGACACTCAAAGACGTCTTGATTCCAATTATCTGGACCAATTTCAAGAAAGAATTCTTATTGTGACGTAGTTCATACAGAACCGTTTGATTTCCGATGGAAAACGTGCTTTTGTTTGTTTATTTAATTACTTCAGTTCTCGGGATTGATGGTTGGAATTGGAAGCTGTATATCATCGGGTGATTAAACGAGTCAATTGCAGCGTTATCCGAAAAGTTCTCAGTACCATAATTAATTTTGGCGAAATCTTCGTAATTTTATTCAGCACATAAGGATGAATTTTTATGTTTATTAATACTTTTTTTTTAACTCAAAATGGCAAACAAAATTCTCATTGTATTTTTTCTCAACAATTCGTTATGAGTATCATCATTTAAGTACATGAATTAGAATATAAAATATATAATAGAATTGATATTGAGGTTATTATAAATCAACATACAAATGACTCGTGTTAAGTGTTAACTTTTAATATCTTTCCTTGAGAATTGAATTTTCCAATCAGTGGACATCAGCGAAAAGCGGCTATGTGGGTACTACCGACACACCTCTGCCTACCCCCAGGAGACCCTTGTAGGACGGCATGAATATCATCACACGAATTTCCTTCATTGAAAAAAGGGTAGAGCGCCAGTCTTCTATAGATTTACAAACCTTACAGACCTCTTTCGAATCCCGAATAATGAAGAGTAAAATCCAAGCCAACTCCATGCTAGTGGCCCGTTTAAGCTGTCAGTTTAACACTTAGTACAAGGCAGTCACTACCACTCTTTTGCGCCATAAGCGTCGATATTATAGGCCGGCCATTTGACCTTCGTATGCGGTTTTACCTCGTGAGTTACCGGTTTTCTGCACTGGTTAGACTAGACGGTACAAGGCTTAATCGGTATCTGATCAGTTTATTTATGATAACTAGCAGTATCCCGCGGTTTTACCAGCGTTTAGTATAAAAGTATTCTGTCCCAGGCGCACCGAGCACCTGGATAAAATCATTCACTGAGTACAATGTGGTCATTGCCACACAATGGATAGCGTTAGCGTGAGCAGAAAAGGATTTTAACTAGATGACAAGGTCGTTTTCAATCACCCGACCGCGTTTTCAAAAAAACTCTTAGCGTTGCTTAGATTTTTTTGCTTTGTTCTGATTAAGGGCTGTTAAGTGTTCTAGCGTGTTGTTACGTAGACTATGCACTTCCTTAAGAATTGGGCTATCATTTAACAAAGTTTCTCGCAAATTAGATGGGTATTTCTAAAGATTAGCGCACCACAACAAAGTTCAGTTTTATCATAGTCGTGTTATCTTCATATATGTCCATCTGTGTTTCGCTCCTTTGTGTAGAAGTAGTGATGATATTATCTATAGCATCCATTCTCAACAAACTAGCTATCTAATGCAAAAATATTTTTCCAATCGGATTCGTAGTTCCTGATATCAGCAAATTAGCAAACAAACGTTCTATACATTTCTACATATAATCACGCCCGTAGGGGTAGGCAGAGACCACTTCTTTCCACTTGCTACGATCCTTACATACTTGTTTCGCTTCGTCCACTTTCATTATTCTCTTCATACATGCTCTTCGGTTTAGGGTTTAGTGTACTCTAAACCATTCTGTACAATACTGTATAGAGCAATTGTTATATTATTTTGAAAGAAATACAAGATTTTTTTTTGTAAAGAGGTCTAATTGGCTAATGAGTTGAAAGATGATTTCAATGGTATCTAGGGATGCTACAAACTTTAAAATCCCTCTAAAGTTTAAATATAAAGTTGTCATGAATAGTTAAAAACAGAAGGCATTCTAGTTTATATAACGTTGGAATTGGATATAAATATCGGGATAAAATATCTAGAGAATACATTTCTCGAACATCGACGCGAAACCTCAAGAGACGATGAACAATTTGATGCAGTTTGAAACTCAGGTAACAGCAGTTTTTCAGTAATCTCTCGTAATAGTTTTCAGTTAGTTGTGCTGTGTACTTAGAATTATTATTATTATTGCCCGGATGTTGTTGCTATTATTATTATTAACGTCAAAAATGATAACCTCATTTTAGAATCTCGTATGAATCAGTCCGCTAGTTATGAATAGAATAAAATGAAATCATAATTTTATATTTATGATCTTAATATTTTACGGTTTGCAATTAGAAATTGAAGTGTACGTGACATTAACTACGTTATTCTTTTTTTTAAATTACTTGAGTGTTGTACTCTAATATTATATAGGGAGTACTACATGGTTTTCTTGAAGAAGTACATAAAGACCTTTGCAAGGTCCAAGCTGCGATAACTGCTTACCACCAGGTGGGCCGCAAAGCTGTTTGCTAGATTATTCTCGGTAAAATAATAATTGAAAAGATGAGACCATTGCGACATATATATTTAGCATTTATTATTCAAGAGCGAAAGTGATTCTCTAATAGACGTTTATTTACGTTTGTCACTTTTGCACTTTGGAATAATAATGGAATAGCACTTCATGGTAAAACTCTATTGCACTCAGGAAAAATATTGGAATAGCACTTCCTGGTAATACGGTCCTTTTCGCACTTTGGAATGATGACTACAATAGCACGGCATGATACAGCCCGTTCGACGCACATTTTTATTTCTAATTGTGACACCTGTGAAATAATAATTGATATGAAGTATTTAAGCTTAAAATAAATTTATCTGTGACATATTTAATTTCGTAAAATAATGGTTAGATTTATTAAATAAAAAGCCGTTTTAGTGATTTCGAATGAACGGGAATGAATGAAATATCCTATAACGCGTGCCTGGATTTGATCAAATAATTGTTTTGTCGGAGTTGTTCGTACAAAATGCAATTTTTCCTTCTATAAACTCTTATTGTGCAATTATTTTTAAGGAAAATTTCAACAGAACAATTTTTGATGGAATTTGTTGATTTGCTCAGTCGAGGTTGTATTTTAAAGAAGTGGAATATTTTCAGTCACTTTTAATGTATTATTATTATTACTAGACAATGGCTGTACCCTTTAATTGCTTGTAGAGAGCATTCAGTATCGACGTCCAAATAATATTATGAAAAAAAGGTTATTCAGATTTTCGTGATTATATATTATTTTGTATAAAAATTCACATTGGTGCTACTAGAAAGGGCTAAAATAGTTTCAATTTTGCGATGTTTAATTTGTCTTTGTTTATTTAATATTCTCGCAAATAAATAGACTGATTAATTAATTTTTCTTTTAGATAATTTAGTTTTTTTTATGAGGGCTATAAATACAAATAATTTTTAATGTTTTAAACTATCATAAGTTTTTCTATTAAAATGTTTTAGAATTCACAACTATTGTTAATTGCACAGCGTGTTTTTTTGTTTAAACAATTACCTACAGATCTGTGCAGAATTGCATCACTGGAGTGATTATTTTAAAAAGCGCAAATTTATACGATAAGCCCTAAAAATAACTGGTACTTAATTTTCTTTAAAAAAAACTAAATCAATAAAGTTATGAAGCTACCTCTTTACTGTTCTAAAAGTATTTTTATAAAGTTTAAACTAAACGTAGATTTAGTGCTCATGTTCAAGTTACTAAAACGGCTTTAGAATTCCTAAAATGAAGTCAAAATCCTATTCCTAGGGGTTGCAAAGGCAAGATACTTAATATGTAGGTATTAGCTGGATTTGAGTGAAGGATCGTTAGTGCAGCAGGCATCGTGGCGTGCAGTGATAAGATACTTAATATATTTAAATATTGTTGACGTTAAAAACGCAATCTTTCAACGTCAAAAATAAAATACAGAACTTTTTTATAATATGATAATTTTATCGTCAAAACAAAAAACAGTCAAAATGTGTTCAGAATTTTTTTTCGCTCTCAAAATCTTACATGATAAACTCACTTGCATCTTAAAACTGTATGCCACGTTACACGCTCTATACTATTTATCACTAAAATGTTTCTGAGGTGTATATTTTTTCGCGACATTTAATTTCGCTTCGAATGGCCATATTGTTCGATTTGGTTTGATGGATTATGTAAAAATGTAATTATTTGGTTGGAGTGAGGGCGCTTCGGTTTTTTTACTATGTCTTATGTAATCTTTCGCAGTTTAGTCGTCATGCCAACGGCCGGTTTCAATAAATGTACACTTAAGATATTGTTGTTGTTTCCAAGAAACAAAACCTTTTTTCTGATATTCAACATATTTTTTAACTGGCATTTCTTTAGTGAACAATAAAGTTCGTTACAGATTTTTTTATAATAATAATACATACCTTTTTAATATTTTAAGTGTCAAGTTCTATAAAAGAACAAGTATGTATATTTATTTTCGTTTTAGAAAGTATTTTAAAACCAAATTAAAAAGTTTAATTTTTCTGCCTCTGCTATTGGCGTAATATAAGAGATTTTCAAAAAATTTTACTAACGAATACAAAAATGTTAACAAATCCCACGTGTATAAATGTCACGTGTACATCTGCTTATTAAGCATTCTTGAATAATCAAAATTGGTCCAGTCATTTAGGAGTTCAGTTGTATACGCGCGTACAGAAGAATTATATATGTATATATAAAGATTGGCAGCTGTTTGGTAGAGTTCATAGGTCTGCAAAGCCGAGGGCGGATATTTGTGAAGTACTCAATTATATACTCTATCAATATAAGTATGTATGTATATCATTGTCCAGTTCTCATAGCACAAGCTTTGCTTAGTTTGTGACTAGGTTATATGGACATGTCCCAAAGTATTATTAAAAATACTTTATTTAATTGTTGATTAGTTTGAAAACTCAAGCGCCTTCACACCAAACTTGAATTAAGGGACGAATAGAGATAAAAAATGAAATTGTTAATGTGAAAATAAGAATTGTAAAAATAGTTTTGGAAAAATCGGAATGTAATGTATATTACCGTATAAGTATTGAGTAAGGAGATGTAAATACCGTTTATATAAGTAAGACTGTAGTCCTGGTAGATAATTTATTTGTACGATTTTGGGCCTTTGTTAAATCCAAAGTTTTTTATTTATTTTTCGACCAATAAATGTTGGAGAGAACTATTTTTTGTTTCATTTTGTTATCTTGTCAAAAGTACATTGACCTTTAAACATGATTTACAAAACACGATCGTGATGTTGTCCTCTTGAAGTTTATAGAGTGTTTATTGTATATTGTACCATAGAGGTAATGTCATCAGAGGAAAAACAATTGATGTACGAGTTTTCATGCAACACACGAGTTCTCTTACGGACGCTAACTTGTTACCTTTTGCTTGCAACTCATAGACTTCTCACCTCTACTTTGTCTTTTTTGGTAATTCTTTCTTTTACTGTCCTTTAAGATGTTTACAAAAATACTATCAAACTTTCTTTTAATTTTGTACATGAGCTGTTTGAGTACTTTCCTACAAAGTTAGAGACCACCTTTAACCTTAAGGATTTAAGACTACGTGGAGCCAAATTTTACTATAATGTGTTCTCTGGCTTTGTACTCCACATTAAGACAGATCATATTAATAATATCATTTAAAAAAATACTGTGCTTTTGTCGGCGTGTCTGATGCATCTTCCATTCGCCTGTCTAGTACAATCACTGCACTCCTCAATACGGCATGACAGACATTGCTTTGATTTAGCTAACCTTGGTGTTTCTCTTCCTCTCAAAACATCTACCATTCCTACAAGATGCATTTTACATTCTTGTATTTCTTATTTTTCTACCACCGTATTTCTCGTCATTGACGGGGAACTAATTCCCCATACCTTGGAACCAAACACTCCTCGCACTACGTTTGAACAAAGGAGTTTACTTCCGCGATCGCTCAGGCTGTGGAATGACCTTCCTGTTGAGGTTTTCCCTAGAGAGTGCAGCATGGAGTTCTTCAAGAAGAGTGTGAAAAGATGCAGGTGTCCCTGATGATGCAACCGTCCGTAGGCAGGGGTAAGCATCAAGCGCTTCTTTGTCGCTTGTGTGACAGCACCTTGACTCATTAAGCCAACCGGTCTATTTACTCAATTAATTTACATACATCCATGAAAAATTTCCATTTATAAATATATGGTAATTCAGTGTTTAGAGTTGATTAAGATTACAAATTCAATTGCAGTCGTAAAATTATTTACGCCTATCGTTTATCTATATTAATTAATAGCTCAAATAATGAAGGTAATTATATTTTTTCTTTTTTATAAAATAACGGTCAAGTGTGACTTGGATTTGTGCATTCAGCTAAAAAGGTTATTTTTAACGCGACGACCCTGCTCTACGATATTGTTTGAACTATGCATAAATATTTTGGTATTAAGTGGAATAAGAGCCAGAGGAAGACCACGTTCCATCTACCTAGATCAAATCGATCGGACACTCAAGTGTTGGAACGTCAAGAGTACTCGAATCCAGAGTTGGGAAAAAGCGAAATAATTCTGTAAGTAAATCTAGTGACTCGGCATGACGATATAATATGCTATAATATATTATAGTTATGATTATGTTAAGTTGAAAAAAAAAATTGATCCACGATG
The DNA here is from genome assembly GCA_016069955.1 of Drepana arcuata. Lineage (NCBI taxonomy): Eukaryota > Metazoa > Arthropoda > Insecta > Lepidoptera > Drepanidae > Drepana > Drepana arcuata. Next base: position 9,553 of record JACCPG010006279.1, on the reverse strand, counting down.
TATAGACCACAAGTACTAGAAAATCCCTTAAGTTTTAGATGCCACTGTGACACATGGGAAGACCAACCCCGTTAATAAATACGACTACATAACTCTATACAATATTAGACGGTCTAGTAGGAGTCAGAGATCCTGGCTGCGAAGTTTGAGATCGTGGGTTCGATTCCCGGCGAGGACACTTAAGGACTTAGGTCACATGGTTTGACTGGTATCTTCTAAGTGCATATCTATCTAAATATGTGTATCATTGTCGAGTTGCCACAGTAACAAGCTTTGCTTAGTTTGAGAGTAGGTCAATTTTGTGAATTGCCTATCTGTAAGAAGTATGTATATCATGGTCCAGTGCCCATAGTACAAGCTATGCTCAGTTTGGGTCTAGGTTTTACTGTGTGGAATCGCGTAACTATAAAAGTAGGTACTAGCTTATGCCCGCGGCTTCGCCCGCGTGGAAAGAGCAACATACATATTTTTGCCTTTATAATATCAGAGCTTTGAGTCTTTAGGGATTCAAATGTAGCCTATGTCTTAATCCTGGGTATAAGCCATCACCATAAAAAATATCAGCAAACCGGCTTTTTTCAGTCGTAAAAATGATTTTTTTTCAATAAAAAGTATCCTATGTTACTTCTTATACCTCCAGGAATATGTGTACAAACTTTCATGATAATCGGTTAAGTAGTTTTTACGTGAAAGCGTAACAAACAAACTTACATTCACATTTTATAATATTAGTAAGGATGTATATCAATATCTAGTGCCCATAGATCAAGCTTTGCTTAGTTTAGCATAGCAAGGTATTTTTGTGAGGAACTGTCCCAAGGTACATATTTATTTATCTTGGATATGCAGTCTCTGTCCCCCACGGTAAAGCGCGAGATAAACCTCATTTTTAACTAACTTAAAGTTCCGTTTCCTACAGACAAACTGCCTCGTCGCCCGCAGAGCTAATACATAGTTATTCAATCGACAAGCGTTTGTAATCAATAACAAAACTCCACAATACAGATTTGGTTCACGTTTGCGCAACGAGGAACAATGCTTGACCATGTATTGTACCGACGTTGGCTTTCTAAATACATGACTAGCTTTATCCTCCAGTTTTGTCCGTTAATTTTGTATACACATATACCTACTTACATACATACACGCCGAGTCCCTAATGGGGTAGGCAGAGAGTATAGAGCGCCAGTTTTCTCTAGTATTACATACTCGTCGGTTTCGAGTTCTCATGACGTTTCCGTCCTTGAGCATCCGATCGATTTGATCTAGGTAGTTGGAACGTGGTCTTCCTCTGCCTCTTCTTGTACACACTTTTGCTTTGTATACGTATCTGTTTCGTCAATATTTATCATCAATAAATAAAACTCTCAAACTCTTAGAGGCTGCCTGCATGCAAGTTCGAATCCCGACTCTACTAATGACTTTTTCTGAACTTAAGTACAGTGTTTAGTCACACCACGAGCTTAACGAAAAACATCGAGATACCTGCATACGCCTGAGAAGCAATTCAAAGGCGCATGTATAGTCGTGCTTGAGTAACGGCGATGGACTCGCTATCTGTCACGTTGGCACCTAAAATATATCTCTGGCGTACGAGTATACATACAGACGTATGCAGGTTACCTCTCGATGTTTTCCTTCACCGTAAAGCTCGTGGTGTGATAGTGTGTTGGATAATTGTATATATCCGAATGTAAGTATGCGTTGCGTATGCGCATGCTCTCCACCATGGTAACATTCTTGAATTATGACTGAAATAGCATGGTATTGTGCGGCCCCAGGCCACTGCAACACTCTTTTGTAACGCAGTCGGCTAAACTAGTTTAAAAACAACATTGAGTTACAAAATGCAGGCATGTCGGCAACTATGGGTAAAAAGTGGATCGCTTATGCACGCTACGGGTTCGAATCCAAAGTTGTGTAAGCATTCGTGGACAAAGGTATTGTTAATTAGGTTTTTGTAGTAACGTTTAAATTATTCTGTCAATTAACATATAAAGTGACGAACAAGTATGCTGTCTGTCTTATCGGTAACCGCTTACCGTCCGTCCGATGGTAAGCGGTTACCGCCGCCTCAACTTCAACGCACATTCAAACTCTCGTTCTAGAGTCTGAGCGTTGGAAAAATTCAACGGCTTTCTCTCTATTTCTTGTCCATGTTTTACTTCACCGTAAAATTCGTGGTGTGACTAATCATTATACTTAAGTTCAGAAAGACTTATTGTTTCAGTCGGGATTCGAACTGTGTTGCAGGCAACTACTCGAACCAGCCAGCACGGCTGTTTTATTATTATATGAATATATAGTATATTATATATATATATATATATATATATATTTTTTTAATTTAATTTAAAAAACTTCCTGCAAAATCATTTACACAGGCGGACTTAATGCCGTAGGCATTCTCTACCAGTCAACCTTTGGGTGATGCAGAGAAAGATATGGCAGGCTATAGAGGGGATAAGAAACGGGAAATATTAATATGACTGAATATAAATTATCCAATATAATATCATACATGTACACGCATAAATACATATATATATATATATATATATAAATACTAATAAATAGATATGTAAATATATATAATAATAAAATAGTAATAAGTAAATACTAAACTACACACATATAATACATATAATAAATACATAAACATAAATAGATATCATATCATAGACATAAATACCTACTACACAGAATCTGCATTGCGGAGGTAATACTGCTTCACTTTTGCCTTAAAAGCATCCCGGCTGTTGGACATCCTGATTTCCGATGGGGGCGCATTCCAAAGTAAAACGGCTTGGATAGAAAAAGAAGAATGAACGAGGCTTGAGCTATGAGAAGGACAGAGAAGAAGACGATTGTCAGCAGAGCGTAAGTTAATATCATGGTTCCGGCAACGATACTGGAAGTGAGAAGTAAGGTAAGATGGGGCATTAGGAGACTGAAGAAGAGTGAAGAGCATCGTCACAGTCCGTAGACTGCGTCGCTGACGAATAGATAACCATGATAGTTGGGAGCGGTAAGACGAGACGTGATCAAACTTACGCAAATTGAAAATGAATCGAATATATATATATATATATATATAGTATATATATATAATATATATATATATAGTATATATGAATATAAAAGAGAGAAATACACCAAAAGAAGCAAAGAATCGCAAACTAAAGCAAGCCCATCCTTGAGTTACCTCAGAAGCATTTTCCTTAAATGGGAAACAGTGAAAATTCTCACAATATAAAGGTTTTATAAAAAAAAAAGTTATTCTGTAGCTGTGCTTGTGTAGCGATATTAATTGCGTAAAATTAATTTTCTTTAGCAATTATATATATTATATATCCTCACGCCTTCCCACAAGGGTCCCCGAAGGGGTAGGCAGAGGTGTATAGGTAGTACACACCCACACACCCACTTTCCGCCAGAGGTATATTAGGTGCCAACGTTAGCAATTATTTCCGTTATAAAACATTCCAACGCATAATCTATCTCTACGTCAAGTTTCATCCATTTCGGTAGCTTTTTGCTGCGTGTAAGGGGACGTCTCACAAACTTGCGTATACTTTTTTTTTTTATACCACATGGGTAAGCGGTTACCGCCGCCTATGGACGCTTGCAACACCAGTATCACTCGCGCGTTGCCGACCCTGCAGGAATCTCTTCACACCCTTCTTGAAGAACTCCATGCTGTACTCTCCAGGGAAAACCTCAACTCCTTATCTTATCTTACTAATAATATAGAGGCGAAAGTTTGTAAGTTTTGATGCTTGAATGTTTGTTGCACTTTTACGGCAAAACGGCTGATCCCGTTTTGAGTCAAAGTTGAAATGGTGATGGCTCATATCTAGGATTAGGACATAGACTACATTTATATCCTCACGCCTTCCACGAGGGTCCGCGAAGGCGTAGGCAGAAGTGTATAGGTAATATAAGTAAATAAAAGTGGGTGTGTCACTTTCCGCCAGAGGTATATTAGGTGCCAACGTGACAGATGGCGAGTCCATCGCCGTTATTCAAGCACGACTATACATACGCCTTTGAATTGCTTCTCAGATGTTTCCTCTCGATGTTTCCCTTCACCGTAACAAACTACATTTATTTAATTCTGAAATATTCAAAGTTTTATATTTCAAAGGCGACAGTTTGTACGTTGCTCTGTCACGGCATTGCGGCTGAGCCGATTCTAGCAGGAAAATATATTAGCTACTTTTTCGAAGTCCGCACGGGCGAAGCCGCGTGCGTAGTCTAGTTAAACATAGTTGTAGAAATAAAACAATGAAAGTTATAGCTAACCACAAGCTTTACAGTGAAGAAAAACCTCGTGTAGAAGCGCTCGCGAAGAAATCCAAAGACTTATGTAGACTCGCCATCAGTCACCTAAATATATCTCCTGCGAAAAATGGGTGTTACACCTTTGACTACTATGAGGGTTTATTGAAAAACATGATAGCAGCTGAGAATGTCTAGAATACTCAAAAGCAGAAGACCATGTATGAAGAGACTGATGATCGTAGATGAAGCGAGGGAGTTTGTAACTGTAGAAAGAACTGGCTCTGAACTATCTCTGCCTCCCCCGTGAAGGATCGATATGATGTTGATATGTATATATCATCACACCAAAATCAAAATCAAAATATTTTATTCAACGTAAGGGACACAGGGAACACTTATTGAGTCGAGTCACCGAGTCCCGGGCAGAGAGTATAGAGCGCCAGTTCTCTGTAGACTTGCATACCTCTTTCGCTTCGTCCACATTCATCAGTCTCTTCATACATGCTCGTCGGTTTCAAGTACTCTTGACGATATGTAAGTATGCATTTTTTGTAAACCTTTAGTAACGAGTTAGTTGCGTTATACCATTTGTCAATATTAATGATTTTGCTTCGTGGAACACTGTGGGTACCGTACCCAACAAGCCTTTGATGGCATATCTGCCGTACCCACATACCTACATAGCACTAAACACGTGACGTCATAATATGGGTTTGCAGTCGCGGTAAGGTGTACATGTTCGATACTGTGCTCATAATTTTGTTCTTCCTGGCTTCCCATAGAGGTCCTCGAAGGGGAGGGGGTTTGAAGGTACTCACAAACTTTTCGACTGACATATAATTATGTTAGGACCAACGTGACAGATGGCGAGTCCATTGAATTTCTTCTCAAGCGTATGCGGGTTTCCTTCCGATGTTTTCCGTCACTGTAAAGTTTGAGGTATCTATTCATTCCTAACTTCTACATTCATATTCCAGTGGGATCCCTATGTGAGATTTACCATTGTATTTAAGAACAGAGTACCATCAAGACGGGGCTGGCGCTCTATCCACACTGCCTAAAACGTGTGGTACTCAGAGTGATGTTATCCAATGTGAATATTTGTTTCTCATTCACGCATGCCCTGACTGAACTTTGTGCGAACCTAAATGTACTACATAAAATCTGTCATAACCTACCGATGTTAACAAAATTAATAATTTGAATTTGAATTTGAAAATAAATAAAAATTTGACTAAAGACAGAGTATTAGCTGGATTAACTTTGCCAGTTCCTATTTGAAAATATTTTCAGAGGCTTTTACCCCAATGGGGTCCATGGATTAAATAATTGATTAATAATTTTAACGCAATAATTAAATAATTAATAATTCATGTATCCATTGTTATTCTTTAAGTAATATGTATTGTGCATGGAATTAAATAAAGCTTTATTATAATTATTATTTTATTTATATATTTTTTTTTCTCCCATTTTGAAGGGGGTAATATAGCTGACACACGGGCCTTAACCAAGTGTAGCAGATTTTTATTTAAATATATTTTATTATATATATATAATAAAATATATTTATAAATATATTACTTATAAGGATGATGTTGAGGATGATAGAAATTTACGTGTGAGACGACATGTATTTAGTATTGCAGCTTTTTGTATTATTATTATTATTTGAAAATCTACCATCAAAATTAATTTAGTGTCGAATGTAGAATACCAAAACGCGAGATCGCAGTGTTGCCGCGTGTCCTCTCCGGGCGGGCCACATCCTGTCAAATATTAGCTTATTTGTTTCCAATACAAGTTACATATCTTAAGTTGTAATATTAATTTAAAAGCAGCCGATGAAAACCTAACGAGGTACAAAAGTACCTCTTCGTGCAATCTCCTTCGCGGTTTGAAGACTGGTCCCAGTGACGAGAACGAGGTACAAAAATAAGGTACGAAATGGTATGATGGGAACCTTAAGAGGTACAATTAATAATAGTAATGATACATACATACATATCATATAGAACGCCAGTTCTCTCTAGACTTGCATACCTCTTTCGCTTCGTCCACATTCATCAATCTCTTCATAGAAGCTCGTCGGTTTCGAGTACTCTTAACGTTCTCGTCTCGCTCGCTCCCGTCGGCGATTTTTACTATCAGCCTACCCCGTTAGGGACTCGGCGTGATGATATGTATGTATATCCTCACGCCTTCCCACAAGGGTCTCCAAAGAACACACCCACTTTCCGCCAGAAATATATTGTAGTTGCCAACGTGACAGGTGGCGAGTCCGTTGCCGTTACTCAACAGGAATATATAGCCTTTGAATCTCTTCTAACGAATGCGGGTTTCCTTTCGATGTTTTCCTTCACAGTAAAGCAATGTGGCTTATCACATACATACATACATACATATCATCACGCCAAGTCCCTAACGGGGTAGACAGAGAGTATAGAGCGCCAGTTCTCTCTAGACTTACATACCTCTTTCGCTTCGTCCACATTCATCAGTCTCTTCATACATGCTCGTCGGTTTCGAGTACTCTTAACGTTCCCGTCCTTCAGAGTCCGATCTATTTGATCCAGGTGGTTGGAACGTGGCCTTCCTCTGCCTCTTCTTGCACACACTTTTGCTTTGTATGTCTGTTTCGTCAATCTTTCTTCACTCATCCTTTCTATGTGTCCAAACCAACGTAACATGCCTTTCTTCATCTTTACAATCACGCCCTCATTCACGCCAGTTGATTTGCGAATCTCTTCATTGCGGATTCGATCTAATATCGTTACGCCGCACATTTGGCTAATCACTGTTCAGAAAAACTCATTGGTACAATCTTTGTGTTGTAGGCCACCACGGCTTCTTCTAATTAATATGATCTATGATTCATAGACACATAACTGTGTCCGCGAACTTTCCCACAACGCTGATTCCTTCCAATTAAATTGCCATCAATTTTTTTCTTAAAAATAGTCGCTAATTTTTCCGCAAAAAGCCGATAAACGATAAATCACCGTTCTTTAGTGGAACCTACGTAGACTTTTGAGAATCGATTAATAATCGCATTGAGATAATCGATTAAAGACCAACTATGCCGTATCTATGGATTGGCATCTCGTTTATTGGAACATTCGATTTATATTTATCCACATAATAATAATAATAATATTAATATCCTCACGCCCTCCCACAGGAGTCCCCGAAGGGTTAGGCAGAGGTGTATAGGTAGTACCTACACACCCACTTTCTGCCAGAGATATATTTAGGTGCCAACGTGACAGATGGCGAGTCCATCGTAGTTACTCAAGCACGACTATACATGGTAAAAAAATTAAATTATAATGGTAATTGGGTAAGAATTTTTTTTTGTCGTACCACATATTTGGTTACCTGTACTTTTTCCTGACACACTCTGTATTTGGAATTCAATACTTTTTAAGCGGTCTAGAGCTATGAAAGCGGATTCCCACCAATCAGCGGCCCGTGACGTCGCGCCAATCATTTTTTCAAATTCGAAAATCGAACGCAGCGAGAACGTCACGATGTCAAAGATTCACACGGGTCATCAGAAAAGTTACCGGGTCATTGTCACGACCCGACCGTGACGCGAGGTCGTTCGTGATCGTTTTTTTTCAGGAATTAAAATAAAAAGCTTACGAACTTTCTTTCTCGTCTATGTCATTGCATCGACATTTATATTACACATACACCATCATAATTATTTACCCCTATTCCACTTATATCTAATACATAATATCAGGTTCTGTTACTTTGGTTTGGACACAGAAAGGATGAGTGAAGAATGATTGACGAAACAGATATGCAAAGCGAAAGTGTGTGCAAGAAGAGGCAGAGGAAGGCCACGTTCCAACTACCTGGATCAAATCGATCGGACTCTCAAGGATGGGAACGTCAAGAGTACTCGAAACCTTCGAGCACGTATGAAGAGACTGATGAATGTGGACGAAGCGAAAGAGGTATGTAAGTCTAGAGAGAACTGGTGCTCTATATTCTCTGCGTACCCTGTGAGGGACTTGGCGTGATGATATGTATATGTATATGTAATATCAGGGTATACAGTGGACCCTGTGGGGCACAGCAACTTGAGAGAGTGACAGGAATTATAAAGAGGGGAATAATTTTGTTGCTTACTTAATTAGTATACATACTTAATTCGTCAGTTTCGAGTAATTTTGACGTTCTGATACCAGAGTTTGATCCAGGTAGTTGAAACGTGGTCTTCCTCTGCCTCTTCTTGCACACTCTTTCGCTTTGTATATCTGTTACGTCAATCTTTCTTCAGCCATCATTTCTATACGTCAGAACCAACGTAAACATGCCTATCAATGGTGAATAATCTCCAATTTTTCACTGGAGATATCTTTAGGTTTTTTTTCATACACCTGGGACAATTCCACACAAATTGACCTAGTCCCAAATTAAGCAAAGCTTGTGTTATGGTAACTAGACAACGATATTTTTACTTATATAGATAGATATATACTTAAATACATAGGACATCCAAGACTAAGGTACAAATACTCGTGTTCATCACACAAATATCTGCCCTCAGCGGGATTCGAACGCGCGACCTCACCACTAGACCAGACTGCCTTCATATCAGGTATATGTACTGTGTATACAAATACATTGAGTAAAAATCGGTTATTTAATATTACAAACAGACACTCAAATTTTATTTATTTGTACAGATAAATAAATTATAGTAAAATGTATGTAGCATTCAAGAATTAAACTGTGTGGTTTAAAATTGTTAAGACAAAATATCAAAATCATTGCATGAGTCATTCGATGCCGACCGCAAACTGTCTCATAATCGATTGGCCAATTCTATTGGTCACTATAACCGCAGACAGCCGTGGTGGCCGAGTGGTTCGAGTAGTTACCTGCGATACAAAGATAGCAAGTTCGAATCCCAATGATTTTTTCTGAACTTAAGTACAGTGATAAGTCACACCACGAGCTTTACGGTGAAGGAAGATATCGAGAGGAAACCTGCATACGTCTGAGAAGAAATTCAAAGGCGTATGTTTAGTCGTGCTTGAGTAAAGATGGATGGATTCTTATATATCTTTTAAAACGTTTCTTTAATACATACTAATTTATATGCATGCTCGTAATAAGATGACGCCTCTTTTGCCTTACCTCTTTCGCTTCATTCACATTCATCAGTCTCTTCATACATGCTCGCTGGTTTCGAGTAGGTACTCTTGAAGTTCCCGTCTTTTTGTGCCCGATCGATCTGATCCAGGTAGTTGGA
>JACCPG010006275.1:0-17706 GCA_016069955.1 Drepana arcuata | reverse complement strand
CAAAACTTCGCTGAAGGTCTAACCTGATAAGACCAAGAAAAATCGCTAATAGACCTTTCTAATAAAGCAGCTTTCTGGTAAGCCCATGGCAGAATCGAGGGAGATACATGGTCATCAATATCTTCAATACGGACATGACAAGTAGAATATTATTTCTACCCATTCATACAATACACGTCTTAAAAATCTCAAACTTACTATATTCTCATAATAACACTACGCCTACAAGATATAGCATCTTACCATCATATAGCGATCTTACCATCAAGCCCGTATTATGATGTGTTCACATGAGATCGTTTTGTGCGTAGACCTCTGGAGTAATATCCATTACTGGGTATAAGCTTAACCCCTCGTAAGTTATTAACATATAAAGACACTATTAACACTTAATCTCTCAGAAGCGTTGACCCGGCCTTTCGTATGCTAATTGTCTTCCATTAAAACCGCGTAATCTTGAGTGATACGATGCTTATGAATGTAAATAATTATGTACCTAACACGAGCATACAGTGGTTTTACCCCTTCGCTCTCTCACGGCAAATCTTCTTTGGAATTGCTTTGTGGCAGGGGATTTATAATTTGTAATCTTGATAGGATAGAAAGAAATACATTTCTATCTTCTAAATTTGATTTCCCGTGGCTAATTTAGTAGATACTTGAGCACTTGGTTTGTGTCATGATGTACCTGGGCTCGATTCTCAGGTCATGTTTAGGGTAAATTAGATATATTATATAAGTCCTTTAAGCTACTCTTTTACTTATCCGCCCGGAAATCCCCTTTAAAAAGGCGTGGTTTTAGTAATCGTAATTATAATAATAAATTATCAAAGTAAAAGAAAAAAAAAATGTTTTTACTTGAACAACAACCATGCAGGAATGATATTGGTTAGTTACGGGAGTTTTACCCGAGATAGCTGCGTCAGACCAATCACTTGACAGCCAGCCTGGTTGTCAAATTTGAAATTCAGAACAGAACACATCCTTTTTTGTACTACAAAAATAACAAATATGCTGACGGCTCATTGATAGAAAAACTACAGAATACTAATTTAAAATAATCGGACTTTACATAACAATCTGAATTAAATTATCAAGATAACAGAACCAAAGTACCAGTAGTTTACAGTACAGTACCAAAAGAACCAGTGTTAGTAGTTCCTAATTACAGCACGAGCTTTACGGTTAAGGTAAATTATGTGCGATTTATTGTATGCTACGTTGGTCGTATCCATACATGCTATTGTATTATGCTACTGTACAGCCTCGAGTATGTAAAATTGGCGTTATTCATAATGCCATAATCCAGCTAAAAGCTGCAGCTGAGTTCACGGACACACGATTTAGAGCATTAAGCTTAGGGCATTAACAATTAAGCTGCCACACAAACTGTGACGTAATATTATCTAAGTGAAAGGTGAGCCATGTATTGGCATTCGATATTGTAATAAATTTAAACTATTTTTTTTTATATTATGCATAAACTGAATCTGAATAAACTTCTTTAAAGCCCCCTAGCGAAAAGCGGTAGGGCTTTGTGATGGCAAGTCTGTAACCACTCAGTTTCGACTTAGAATATTATGTGAATTTATTGTCAGATATGTAGATATCTCCTAACGATGATAAGTTACTAAAAAACTAGTGATGTTCTCTTTTGAACACACTCATAATATATTATCATCATAAATTTAAGAGCCTGGACACTTGTCGGCTTCTCTAATGGGATTCCTTCCGTTTGCTTCGGTCCAGCCCAATTTCTTCCTCCCTTTACTTTCTCTTCTTCTTCATATTACATAAGTTTAGAAAATCACTTTGTTCCAAATCCTTGTCTGAATCTTTGACCTTGACCTGGCAGATATCGTTTGTTTTAACCTCACAATCACCGCCGGTCTGTTATATGCTAAAATATTCCACACATCGGCGAGGACTAAAGGGTTGATATCGATCAACCCTTTAATTCTCAGTGGCGTTAATAAATGTTCTATAAAATATTCAAGCGTTGGTTTGTCAGACCGAGATCGGGCGTTTTAACCATTTAATCCTGAACAAATGTCGACTGGAACCCGCAAACGCGTTTCGGGGCTTATATCCTTCGAAAAGCGCATCAACAACGCGTCATCACAACTGATGAAACTTTACATGGAGTTACAAAATATGTTTAATAATAGAGCGTGTATTTATTCATTTGTGTTTCTTTCTTGCCAGGAATATGATGGAGTTCTTTACATAATGTATGTTATAGACATATTTAAGTGCGGTTACGTTTTACATCAAACATTACCTTTGCTGTTTAAAATTTGTTTATTTTCTTATAACTTCACGGCATCCTCCACAAGCCTGGTCAAAAGGGTTGTCAGAAGTGTAACAACATATTCTATCGCCGAAAATATACGAATATTAATACTAGATATATTGATGCCAGAGAGACAGTAACGGGCGCTGCTAATGTCTGGTATTGTTACACTTCTGATTACTCCTATGAACTTACCATTGTGGAAAGAAGTTATGTATATATTTTTATAACCGGAATGAGTAGGCAGAATGAACAAATCTGTTTAATGGGACCTCTTCAATACTATAGCCACATCGAAAACTCGTTGAACCAGGGAAACATAATTATATCTCTCGTGCAACGACACGCATACCTAGCTGGAATACCGGCGGTGTTAGTTCAACGTAAATGCCTGTCTTCGCATACATTTTACAGATACACAAAAGCATTAACAATTTTGATTAGCCCTTCGTAGCTCTACGTATGTCCATTATACAAAATTGAAACGCAGGATTTCAAGTTCATTAGACTCGCTCTCGTTAGCGCATAGTCGAGTGATTTTCCAATATTGGTCATCTGAACAATGCTTTACCATAGATGATTGAAACGAGTTGAGCTGTTTTTTATTAACTTGTAAAGCTTGTTTCAGTTACTAATTATATCTTAGGTAACAAGCCTTACTTACTTAGCTAGCAATATATGCTCTGCCAAGTGGTTATCCTTAAGGCCACTTGAAACAACCTTTATGTTGTAAAATAGTATTCGATTATAAAACCGGGTCTTCAGAAAAAAATATCACATATCAATACCGCCTTTAATTTGATTGTGCCTTCTTCTTTCAGTCTCTTTACCTCTCAGGTGTCAGACTCAAGAAAGAATGCAACGAGCAAAATATTATATAACTACTAAAATTAAGGGGCATATTTAAAGGATTCCGAGGTAGCTTGTACTAAAACGCGCATAATTTGGATAAGTAGTTTGGGTTACACATAATAAAACAAAGTTAAGGAGTATAAAGATCTCAATACCACGCCGAATCCCTCACGGGTTAGGCAAAGATTCTCTCCAGGCCAGTTCTCTCTAGATTTATAGATCTTTTTCGCTTCATCTACATTTATCATTTTTTTCATACTTGCCCGCCGAGTTTGAGTACTCTTCTCGTTCCCATCCTTGAGCAACTGGTCGATTTGATCTAGGTAGTTGGAACCTGGTTAGCCTCAGCTTCTACTCCCACATACTTTTACGTTGTAGGTATCTATTTCGTCAATCTTTATTTGCTTATATTTTCTGTATGTTGAAGACATAGTGCTATATAAAGCGGCAAATGAGATCGATTTCCACCATCAAACCAATTTGTGGCGACTATGATTTAACAGCTAGAGTAATTAGTGCACGATGCAGTTAATGCAATAGTAATGGCTATGCTTGGAATTCAGCAATGACCTAAAGGATTTAGGGATTATGCAGCTAAATCATAGCGTGGCGACATTCTGGCTGTTAATTACGGTATGAACACACATTACATGGTGCACTGGGCCGGGAGCTGTGGTGGACGAGTGGTTCCAGTAGTCAGCAATGCAGAGGCTCCAAGTTAGATTCCCAAACTGTACCAAGTTTTTTCTTAACGAATGTACATTGATACAAACACATTTTTTGCTATGGTTTTCTTGTACACGCTACACTAGTTTATACTTTTAGATTTTTTTTTGTTTTACTGTAGTTGGTTAGTTAATTCAAACCAGCAATTCTGTCAATGCATGGTTATCATCTTCTTCTTGAACTATTTAACTGTTTGATATTTTTTATAATTATAGAACTAGTCAAAAGTCATTGATTTTTTGATAATCGAATCTACAATAATATGATAATTTTATATAATATTAAAATTATCCTCATAACTCTTCAAGGTGTGACTATTCACTAAGTTAAAAAGAAGTTATTGGTACAGCTGAGATTCGAACTTGCAATCATGTTGCAGGTAACTACTCAAACCACTCAGCCGCACAAGTAGGTACCTACACACGGCTAAAATATGTAATATATAATAAATTATATATAATATATCTTCACGCCTTCCCATGAGGGTACCGGATGGGGTAGGCAGAGGTATATAAGTAGTACCCAAATACCCACTTACCACCAGAGGTATATTAGGTGCCAACGTGACAGATGGCGAGTCCATCGCCGTTACTCAAGCACGACTATACATACGCCTTTGAATTTCTTCTCAGACGTATGCAGGTTTCCTCTCGATGTTTTCCTTCACCGTAAAGCTCGTGGTGTGACTAATCACTGTACAGAAGTATTATTGTATTATTTTATATATTATGGGATAAAAAAATACATTGGATTCACAATGACAATACAATTAGGCTATATTGTTATATTCTTATGGTAGCTATTCTCGATTGACCAACATAAAATGTGTACAGCTTCATTATATAAACAATTTTTACCTTAACTCTGTTGATAGAAAAATAAAAACTTTACGCAAAACGCCTCGCATTTTATTTAAGTTAAATTCCTTATTAAAAACAAGAGTTTTCTTTTGTGAACCTCTAATGAGAATCTTTGCGATGTTCACGGGCCAAGGGTCAAAGTGGCCTCAAGTTAGAAGCTGGAAACAATCTCAACAACGCTCGTTATCTCTCAAGAAAATTGAACTTGCTAACATTGTCATCGTAATGAAATTCTTGCCGGATATTACCACATTGCAATCTTGTTTGCTTTGCTGATTTCAATCTTGCATTGTCGTATGCGCTAGTTTTCCTATTACTGCATTACGGCGTACGAGTATTTTTTTGGTAGGAAAATTTCGTTCGTAATATTTTTTTGGTATTCAACGAAGCTATAAGAAAATATCGAGACTTGAAGAATGAAGTCGTACTTGAGAAATGTCAATGGACTCACCATCTGTCACATTGGCAGCTACATATATCTTCAACGGCTGTGTGACGACTTTGCTTACCAATTCGGGGACACTTGTGCGAAGGTATATTATATAATAGTTAACTATCGTAAAGAATCATAAAGTGGGAATTGGCCGGTTATATCTGACGCATGACAGCCGATCTTTGGGCCAAAACCACCACGGAATGACGACCTGACACAACTAGACGCCGGCGAGGTAGACCACGAAGGAGATGGCGACAAGACCTGGACAACACATCTGTGGACTGGCCAACACTAGCATTGGACAGAAACACTTGGAAATAATTGGGGGAGGCCATTCCCGAGCAGTGGGATATACCACGCTAACATTATCTACATCATCAATGCCGTAGATGTCCGTCAAAGCCTGAGTATAGATTTAATCGCAGGTGACTAAATTTGGATAACGCAAAATGATTGATGACTGCAGTGATTCCGAAGGGGCGCTAAATCAATTTGCGAATCGATTCGTCATTTATTATTTGATTACTGTTGATATGCTAGTTAATAAAACGTAATACAAACAATAGTAAGTGTATTAGAACCATATCGATTAGTTGTTCCATATACATCTTACGCATCTGTTCTCTGATCTGTGTTGAGTATAATCTGATATCTTTATAACTCTAGATGCCTGATACTTTAAATATATCCGACAGAAAATACATACCATAATTATACTTTGTTAAGAAGCTTATAGCTCTATAATTATAATATATGTGTACTCAAGTTCCGTAATGAATATTAACGCCCGTTATTATAGGGTCCAAATGCTCCGTCGAAGACACGGCGGGTGCGCGAGGATTAAAATTAAAATAAATTGCTTTACACTTTAATTGTATTTCGGGATAATTTTCCGTGCTCCTGAATTCTAGAGTTGCTAGCTGATGGTATGTAGATGTGAAGTAATTAAATACCGTGGAGTGGCTTCATTTTGAAATATACGCTGTTGGCTATTAAAATGCATAGGTTTTCGTTACCCTTCGTATGAATTACTATTTGACAGTGATGACGTAAGTATGATATATTTAAATAATCTTATCTTATAATTAGGAACATGCAATTTATCTATATTTTCCTACTAATATTATGAATGCGAACGTTTGCGTGGATGTATAGATGTTTGTTACTCAATCACGCCAGAGCGGCTGAATGGATTTGGATGAAATTTGGCACATAAGTAGATCATTTGCTAGATATGATTTGTTCCAGAAAAAAAAAATTGTGCAATGAAAAAGAAGAGAAATCTACAGGTGAAATATTTATTTTATTTAATAATTTAAAAAAGTTAGGTTTTGGCATTTGCCAACACTGATCATAAAATTAAATTTGTTTTCCCTATTTTAAAAACTATATATTCTCATAATAACATTCAAGTTAATAACGTGTAAGATAGGTAATAGCTGCTCTCAAAAATTAAAGATATTTTAATAAAAACAAATATATCAATTTACTATCGTATAATAAGGAAGTCTCTACACCTTTCAGCTTCCATTTGGTATACTCTAAATTTCATTAGGCGTTTAAGTCGAGCCACCGCGTCGTCGTGTAATTGCTCATTTTCTTCGTCATCTCCTGGAAAAAATACTTCCCAGTGTAATCATGTTTACGGTTTTACTGTAATTACACTTTTTGTTTTAACATTTCAGCTAGAACTTTGCATGTTTAAGCATATTTTTATTTTTATTATTTTCCTTTACCATACTTTTGGAACGCACACTATATTGTGTGCGTTCTTATACTATATTAAAGGCTTATTAAAAAAATATGTAGCACAGATGCATCGTAACTATAATCCACAACCTTAATCAAAAGTTCGTTCAATTTTCAAAATGCTAAACGTTACTACTCTTTGACGGCGACTAATCTAAATAAACAAAAAACTCATTACTTTATAGCGATATCAATGAGTGCATTCCACCTTTACCGGAGCCGACAGGAATTGAATTAAAAAAAGTGCACTCGCAATTACGCCATTGAAATGCCCCTCTCACGTTTCAATCTTTTATGGTGAGCTCTATGAATCCGTATGGAGTGCAATATGAGATGAGAGGGCCAATAATGAAATATAAAAACAGAAATAAGCACTCCTTTCTGCGGCAATGGTCGTCGAGTATTCTCCATTATTCTCATTCAGTAGATTTGCTTTGACGAGTATCCTTGCCGAGCGTTTATTCGTTCCACTTATTATTGGCCGAGGAAACCTGGTGAAAAGTCGACTGATTCACCATTATATGATTAGAGTGCCAGTGAACTTTCAACTAACATTTTAAATAAAAGATGTGCTGTGTTTAGCTGTTTATCCAATTAGTGGGCATAACTGGCCGAATGTAACGATGGTAGTTGGCTTACATACCGCCTATGCTATTGTATTTCAAAAAAATTTCAGTATTTTCGTTAATAAAAATACTAGTACAAAGAAATATATGTTAGTGGACACAGGTCTTATTCCCGAAAAAAATTAATTCGTTTCCTTCTGTCTTAGTATATATTTAAATGTATCTTTACTTACCTTAGTATGTATTAAATTCATCACTGATGCTTATAGGACAGTCACTTTCACGATTAGGATATCCAGATCGTATCCAGAGGAGACCAGAGATGTGCAAATCAGATAAGTATGTAAGTTGTTTATAATCGTTTTATTTTCTTCATCGGCACTTTAGCTTGCTGTGAAAATAATTTCCCTATTACCTTACTTGAATGTATACGTCAGATACAAACAAATTAAAACAAATTGTATTCCACTCATTCAGAGAGTTTTCAAATGAACAAAAGAAGTGCGTATTCATTCAGCATCACGAAGAACGCAATGCGAAAACTCCAAAATGAAAGTCAAAGACAAAATGCCATCGCAACACTAGTGGAGCAAATAAAATGATTTCCTGTCGCAAACGCATCCACAGTGACTTCATTCAACTGTAGTACAATATCCAAATTATTAAGCTTTGGAATTAATTGAACCGTGATAGCCGAATGGTTTGAGCAGTTGCAAAGTTGTAGGCGACTACTGGTTGCGAGCTCGAATTTGTACTGTACCGATGAGTTTTTTCACTTAAGTACAGTGATTCATTCTACCACAATTTGTTGCGTACGTTTTAGAAGAAATTCAAAGTTGTATGTATAGTGTTATTTAAAAACAAGTGGAGTTCTACTAGCTATCATTCGACAATTCGAAATTATAATGTAAATCCGACTTATACTATAAATGCGAAAATTTTTGAGAAAGTTTGGCGGCTGAATGGAATTAGATGAAATTCTTAACAGACGCTTCTTAATAGAGAGGTTAAGAAGCGCAGAAGTAATTATTCCAGCAAAAAAACTTTTAATTATAATCAACTGTTACGCAGGTGAAATCGCGAATCACAGCAAGTGTGTATGTGCATCCATTATAGCTGCAGCAAATCACCAAGTGGGCTAGATGCAAGTGATTGTTAGGCGCACATTAAGCGACGCGTCCGCAATAAGAACAAAACGCGATGTAACCGTCCGTCACTGACGCTTTATCGGGATGTCTCCCTTTGGCCGAGACTGTTCTCGTCCAAACTATTCATTTATTTGTTCTCAATAGTCATCTGCATACTCTCAGGCCAGGCAAATGTTTTCATCCCTTTAAATTATAGTTCTGCGCACTCGTCTACTATGTATCGTATACACTATGTATATGATGATGATCCCTTTTTAAGTAAGTTTATTTCCTAAATTATTTTTACTAACATGTAAATATTTTTTTTTATTAACAGCATGTTATATTTAATGCAATTGTAAAACTTAAATACGGAAGAGCGGAGCACCCTGTTACAGGTATCTGTTGATATCTAAAAGGGTGACCCAACCAAACTTTGTTAGACATTGATCTTTTTACGAAATATACATAATTAATATTATTATTATATATATCCCTGTACTGTGTATTCACCTGCGTAGAATCTCATTTTATTGGTATGTATTTTTCTGAAGTAAATATACTTACTCTTCGTCTGAATCCAGTTAATATACTGTACCTGACTGTGACGTGTTTGCGGACGGATGGAAGGCTTTCATTGCGGCATGTATGGAGTATTGTGAGAAGAGTGTATGAATGAGGTTCTTATAATTACTAATTAGTGTAATTGGATTTTTAGCCGTACTAATTATGTATAAATAAATAAATAAACAATAAATCTATGTGTAAAATTACAACTAAATCCGATCAGCTCCTACGACGACATTGTTATCCAATGCAACCAGTCATTGCAACCCAAAACATTCAAATTTATATTAATTGTTAGTACAATTTACTTATGACAGTTCCAGTCGACTACTCGATTCGCTCGGCCATCACGGCACTTTACAAATATTCTAATAACATGTATGCCTAAACATGCGAACACTATGTACTACAAAATCTAGTCCTAACAAAGTTATTAGGACATACTATACCCTCCGTCATTATTTAATGTAAGATGGCTTTAAATTAATACAGAAATTAGTTTGAGCTACAGCGTTTTGGTAATAGTGGATCCTTTGCCGGCCTTTGCAATGGGTTTAGTACTTAGTTTACGGCCATAACTTCAGTGAGGATCAAACCTCTGCCAACTAGTTGAGGGCTTTCAAGTTTCAACAGTATTCCTTAATTATGATAACACATAATATTATGCTCAGAAGGAGAATAGGGAATCTAAACTAATATTATAGAGATTCAGTTTGTTTGTTCGTTCAAACATGCTGATTTGAATACGTACTTATCTTATATTCTATAGAAAGTGCCATCCATGAAGACGCGAACCAATATTCTTCCCTATAGTTTATAGTGTAAGTACCTTCCACTAAGCCAAAGAGCCGTGATGGCCGAGTGGTTCGAGCAGTTGCCTGCGACGCAGAGGTCGCAAGTTCGAATCCCGACTGTACCAATGAGTTTTTCTGAACTTAAGTACAGTGATTTAGTCACACCACGAGCTTTACGGTGAAGGAAAACATCGAGAGGAAACCTGCATACGTCTGAGAAGAAATTCAAAGGCGTATGTATAGTCGTGCTTGAGTAACGGCGATGGACTCGCCATCCGTCACGTTGGCACCTAATATACCTCTGGCGGAAAGTGGGTGTGTGGGTATTACCTATACACCTCTGCCTACCCCTTCGGGGACCCTTGTGGGAAGGCGTGAGGATATTTATGTATACCTTCCACTAATGTATTACGGGTAATGAGTGTTATCGGTGTACACTGATTACCCATGATACATGCACACTCACATGCATATTTAATAGACTCAAATAGAAATTGGTGGGGTGCGTCTTCGTGGATGGCACTATCTGTATCTAAGGGAGCAGAGCAGCAATCATATTAATACAGTTTTATTATAAGTAAGTTTGTTTAAATTATTCAAGCCTTGTGTTAGTGTTACCTCTCAACAAGAAATAACAACAGTCTTGTCCAAACAATAGATATTTGTATATATGATATATAAAACCACATCATTATATTATGCCCAATCAACACTTTGCTTGTAGACACACCAATCATTCACTGAGGAAATAAATCTTTTACTTTATTTGGCGACAAAAGGTCAATCCTGTTTTTGCCACCGAGGTCAAGGGAGAGACAAAAAGATACGACGCGTACTGTCGTCAGGGCCTATCAATAATGGAGCCGACAGGCTGAGAGGCGAACAAGACTTGTAAATTGTCTTCTTAAGGGGCAGTTTAGGACGGCTTGATTGCTTACGAATTTTTGCAGAAAAGATCCATCTATTCACTTTAAAAAGGAATCGAGAATTTGATTTACTGTATCGAGTCTAGTTTCTCAGGTATATTTCAAATCAGCCAACATTTGGCATTGCAAGTTGTAACCACCAGTTGTCTAGTTTTAACACTCTTAAATGCTCGCAATGTATAAATTCAATCGATGTTCCTTTTTCGTAACTTTATTACCTAATGAGACATGATAGATGATTTATATTCAATTTTATTATTTCCTGAACAAATGCAAGCAGTGTGCCAAATCTTTGTACTTGCGCCGAAATCTGCCGCCGTTTCTCAATCACGACTACGCATAATGCTTCTTAGCGTATGCAGGTTTCCTGTCGATGTTTTTCTTCGCAGTAAAGCGCGTGGTGTAATAAATCAGTATACGTAAGTTCAGAAAAACTCCATGGTACAGGCCGCCGGGGCTTGAACCCGAAATCTTTATTTCGCAGGCGACTGCATAAACATTTTGGCTATCACGTGTCTTTATAGTCATTTAAAATCCTGCAAATAAACAAATTATATAGGTTACTAATTTCTAAACTCCTCGTAACCATCTGAAACAACAATAGTCTTGACATAATGGCTGGGACTTTACTCGAGAACACCAAATTTGTAACTCAATCACCTAATTAGAGTTTGTTTTGTAACATCTCAAGTTTATACAAGTAATTAATAGACTCGTTAGGGAAACTTTTCGAAATTAGATTAGAATAACATTACCTATGCGTGTCAAGTACTTACTGTATAATTTTGCGTTTGATATGTTCATCAAATACTTCAAACTTTGATCCCAAAATTTCAATTTTAAGTTGATGTGATAATCTGCGCATCGTTCCACCATAGGGATGTTACCAAATTTGTATTTATTTTTAATAATCTAGCTCCACTTATATAACGGAGTGTTCTGATGAGATATGCGACATGATGTGAACGGCTACCTTCTACCACTGAACCTCTCGCCATCGTCAGGGAATTTATCCCATACCTATAATACTTTTAATAATACCTTGGAATAAAAAACTTCGCACTGCCCGATTTCAAAGATGTATCTTGCCGCTAACGTTTAGACTGTGGAACGAGCTCCCCTTTGATATTTTCCCTGAATAGTGCAGCTCGGAGTTCTTCAAGGAAGGTATGAAAATGTTCCCGCAGGGTTCACACGCACGAGCGAAGCCCTCGGGTATGCAAGCATTTATAGGTGGTACTTCCCATCAAGCGGATCAATTTGTTTCCCACCTATGTGTATAATACTATAAAAAAAAACAATTATAAATGAAATATAGTGCTTATCTTTTAATCTTATAAGTATAATAAGCAGCTACATATTTATTATATAAATGCATTATTAAAGTTGCATAACTTATTTGCTATAGCCAATATAAATTAATATAATTAGTAAATGAGAAAATCGGGAGGACACGTTCTTACGTTTGCGACGAAATACTCTTTTTTTTACTGTTATATGCTTGACAGCTGCGATGAACTTTCTATCTATCACGTTGGTGCTAAAGTCTCCGCTGAAAAAAGGGTGTTGACCCTTCAGCCTTCGGGGACCCACGAAGATAAAAACAGTATACATATAACCGTAAAAAAATTGGGTGATAAATTACATAGGTAATATTTGTGCTCGTATTTGCATGAAAACCAAAGGCACAATCTGGTTTCCTTATCGAATTACCTACACGCTGCTTTTCTGTTATCGAGTCATAACGTTGCCAAGTTCGGTCGGGAGGGTGGAACGTTCACTCAATTAGTTAATTTTGTTAAATATCCTTGATTGAGCAACGGACGGCAATCAACCATGCAAATTCCCACCGTCATTTCCGAGGCTCCCTCGAAATAGGATTTCACTAAACGTGTATTTAGTCGTGACGTGTAACGAATGTCGGTAGGATACATTTCAAAATACAAAAAAAAAATTGCTTGAAGAAGAACTTGTATAAGAAATCTAGTGTTACAAGTATTACAGTGTAGTGCATATTATTTTCCTACGTAGTAGAGAGTAAAGCAAACGTTTTCAAACAAAAAAGTGACGGGTGCAGTGTTTGCAATTTAATGTCTTGAGAACTATGCAACTGCTTTAGCTCTTTATCGTGAAATTCTACGAAGCTTGTCATATTTCCAAGTCTCTTACATGGACTATGTTTTTTTTCATATAATCTCATAAAGAAAAAAAAACACTATATACACAATATGTACTTTAAATCAAATCAATAATTACGGATTATGAAATTAATAATTACGACTCATTTAACATCGGACTCAAAAATAAGATTATAATATCCTGAATGAAGACAAAGGCTGTCTTTGATCTCAATAATACCCATAAACAGGGTGAAGGAAAATTATTAAAAGTTGTATGGACAATCCGTAATTCCTCAAGTTAGGGATCTGAAGAATTATATTTATTTTTGGTAAGTAATAAAGATTAGCATAGGTAAAAAATATGTATTAACGCACTCGTAAGGGAGACGACATCCGGCGCGTAATATAAGTCTACTAAGTATGCAAGGACAGTGTTAGTTGTCACATAACTTGAAATAGTGAGGTGTGTTAATGACTATTGCGGTATTTGTAAAGGTTAATTTCGTTGGGAATTCCCTAACTGAGCAATGGACTACACAGGGAGTTTCGAGCAAATATTTAAATAAATGTGCAGGACACCAGATTAGACGCTGGGGAAAAAGGCTCTATGTTATATTGCCGTAACACAACACTTATGTAAATACTTACAACATTATCGCATACGTCTTTAAATTTTATCACAAATGTATGCTAGTTTTACCCTCAAAGTTTTCCTTTACCGTAAAACTCGTGATGCGATTGATTACGATTGTGGCACACGTGGATTTGATATCGCAATAATTGCGTTGTAAGCGAATATTCCGACCACTTGGCCACAACGGCAGTTATTTATAGCATTGTAAGGCAATACGGAAACAAATGATTGCAGGCCTTTAGCTGAAGCTGAGTTGTAACAACAGTAATTTTAGAAGTTAACCAAACGAAACTTTAAAATGAATACCTTTGAAAAGTAAAACGTAAAACGAAGCAGTAAAACTGTCTCCAAGTTAACTTTGATACCTGAGTCAAAGCTAGAGTTCGACTCTGTAATATTTATTCGTTTAAACAATGCACAGAGCCCTTTCATTATATAACAAACTTCTTGAAATTTTCAGACTGGTATCAATTTGCTTATCTAGCGCATAAACGAAGTTTGTTAAAAGTGTGCCACTTCAAATTATTGCATTTATTGTTTAAAGTTTACTTGTATTTTAAAGTATCTTAGTCTTTTGTTTGACGGTAAGCGTTTAACTAGATTTCAAGATATGCGGGGTCCTTTGTTGAGGTTATATTATTGCAAATAACATGTAATATTGGATTTCGGAAAGGGTTTAGAATACAATTCAAACAATACATTAGCAACTAAAAAAAACATGTGTTATATATAAAGTGAAATATATACAAAACGTTACTACTGAGAAGAAATTCGAAGGCGTATGTATGGTCGTGCTTGAGTAACGGCGATGGAATCGCCATCTGTCTCACTGGCACCTAAATATATAACTCTGACGGAAAGTGGGTACTATCTATACACCTGTGCCTCTCCCTTCGGGTACCTTTGTGGGAAGGCGTGATTATTATTATTACTACAAAATTGTTAATCCAAGTGAGGCAAAAGGGTCTACGTCAAGAAATTCTCTCTTTCGGGGAATTTCGTAAGATTTTCTGCCTCCACTGACTGACTCTTTAATTTCACAATACAGTCAAAAGCTCACAGCACAAAGCTTAGCTAGTTATAACTTTGTCGTTATCTGTGGTATTTCCGCAATTAATCCTATCTCGCGATAAGGCTGTTTCAAGTTAAGGGCCAGTCACTGGGGATCTAAGCAATCTTCACGGGTGACTTGTCAAAGTGAGAAAAGGGTCGGAAACTCAAGAGACTTTCAACAATGCTTGTTATCTTAGAAGTAATCCAAGAACGTACATAATGATATCGTTTTAAATAAATACACCGTTCTGGGGTGGCTTAAGCTCCGAAATATTTTCAAAGATTGCAAGACATTCCACATGCCAGCCACATTTTAATCTAGTAATCATTTTTGTGAGTAGAATACTTCAAAAAGCAGATGAAGATACGCTAATATGTCCGGAAGAAGATGCAGAGTATCAAATTAATCAAAATACGTGGTGGCTGACGTCACTAGCATGTGCCTTGGTGGCAAAACGTATAACCAACATAAGCCGGTCAAAAACCGCGTCACCAAAAGTTAATACGGCTGTAGTGGAGTTCAATAAAACGATTCGTGTTCGTGACGGATGTCGACAGGGGTTGCGAACATTTGCTTTTATTTTGTCGTGCAACTCGTTTAGCACATGCCGACTGACAATCAATCTCAGTCAATATATGGGACAAAGGATCGTTGTTTCTGTATTGTCGCGGCCTAATGAAATTTTTTTGGAACTTTTTGCGTACGTCAAGCACCTCGAACACAGGTCGAAAGCATACCGGATACATTTGAATCAAGCTCAAACGGACTAGCGTCGAGCTAACTTGTTAGCTTGTTATTATAGAAACGAGATCAATTACAACGAAACTTTGTCAATTTAAACTCTTTTTTACGGATGCCGACCGAAAGGTCTCTGAAGTCATCATTATGGACGTAAATTACCAAACTTTGGAGGAAGATCGTTTTCGCAGGGCCATATTGTACAAGAACTTGTGCTAAGCAGATTATGTGAATATTATAGAAATGGTAAGTAAAGCGTGAAACTATTTACTATAATAAAAGTAGAGTGTTCACGATATTCATACACTAGGTATGAATGCGGTGAACAATACATCTAAGTACATATATATTTCTCTGTCATTTAGTAAATCATTGGCTCGACCCAGGGTGACGCGACGTTAGTTATAGAAATGGGGTGTATTGCATGAACGAAGAGGTCCTTACGTTTAGCAGTAGGCGACTACAGGATGAGAAAGAGAGAGAGTGAGAGAAGACGACAGAGATACTTTCCTCTTTACAATTTAAAATACGGCTTCGAACTCCTCATTCCTTAGCTTCATGGAGGGTTTTTCTTTTCTGTAAACAGGTGTGAGAAATGACGTTACTGATACTGAACAAAAAATATTAATTTTCTTTGTTGTGTGTGGTATACTAAAGTTATCCTCAAGTAGCAACTGAATAGGTAAGGTAGCAATCTCTCAACATCTAGCTGTTTGCAACGATGACTTCATGTTACATACCTATCATCAAGCCGAGTCTTTTACGGGGCAGAGAGAGTAGAGCGCCAGTACTAAAACATACACACCTCTTTCGTTTCATAAGTGTATTCTTAAATATTAATAATACACAATCTATCCATTACATCATGGGATCAGTTAAGCATCACTTAATATTTAAAACGCACACGATTTAATATACACTACCAGCCATATAAACACATTTCAATGTGCAGTTGGATAATAAAGAAAAACGGGCGAAATTTAACACAGAGCTCCCTTAGGAGTTGCATTGAAAATCACCTCAGTCTAGCAGACAAATTAAATTTCCTACACATTGATTTTCACCGAGCGAAGTAATTACTTAATTTAGCGATTAGTTTACAGAATCGTGAGCGTGCCAATGGGGGAGAGATTTATGGACTAATTTTATAAGGGGCCAGGTATTGAATTATCTAATTACGGAAACGATGTTAATGGTCTCGAAAATGGTGGGTTTCATTGAAAATGGAAAACTTTGGTGAAAGTCTAAAATATTTGAGGAAGTCCTTGTAGCTTCGTTGATAAAATTCAATAGCTTGAGACACTGTTGTTTGATTTCGACCAGCAATTTAAACAAGGTTATACTGCTTCTCGAGAAGATTTGCTACGTGAATATTTAATTGTATGTGTACTTGAAATTTGGGCTATTAATCGAGGAATTTGTACTTTTCTCTATTAAAAAACTGTGTATCACGATATTACTTTGTAAGTACAGATTATAAGTGTATCACATCGAATTATATTGGAACCGACCTCGACAGTGTAGGCTTTAACTTAAAGCAGTACTTGTACATACAACACAACAAACCAAATTTAGTTTTTTTTTTAAACAATGAGAGTGGCAAACAAGCATACGGCCCATCTGATGGGAAACGGTTATCGCAGCCTATTTACGCTCACGATACCGAAGTATCACTTGGGTGTTGCCACTCTGTGTTCGGAGAGTTATAGTGTGTTGGCAGCATAATGGTTTTAATCCCTCTGCTTCCAACACAATGTAACAATCCTCCCCACTCCCCAAGGAGCTCATTACTAGATATTTAAACAAGCGAATCTCATTCGTAAGTAGAATGTAACACGATAAGTTTTTGTTTGTTTTCCTTGCAGGGTTATAAAATATATCCCTGCATAATTGTATTTCAATGTGAATGAAGGCGCAGGCTGATGCAAAGATTATATTTATAAAAGCCGTCGATATGTTGGCAAATATGCGACGAAATCCTTTCGGCAATATCTTATTACTTGTCATCATGACAGATTGTTCCTTAATATTTTTGTGATATGAATTATTATTTATTGATTATACCTATAGGTATTAAAGAGACGTGGTGGCTGAGAGTAGTTGCCTGCAACACAAAGATTGTTAATTCAAACCCCGACAGTACCGATGAGTTTTTCTGAACTTAAATGATTAGTCTCACCACGATCTTTATGTGAAGGAAAACATCGAGAGGAAACCTGTGTATAGTCTTGCTTGAGTAACGGCGATGGACTCACCATGTGTCA
>JACCPG010006274.1:0-27395 GCA_016069955.1 Drepana arcuata | reverse complement strand
GGAAACCCGTTATGCCCTACCTCTCTTAAAATGTATGTGGGCTGATGCGACTCGTTTAAAGGACTTTACGTTTGAGGTGAGGGCAAGCTTAGGTCGTTTAAATTCATAAATTATTCATATCATAGCACTGTTTTTTTAATATTCTCTGGAGTAATAAGCTGGCGTCGTTTTAATTAAATTATAAAAGTTGCACTAAGTTGTATATTGGGCGAGCCCGCGGGCGGTCGTGGGCCGTTACGCCTGTTGAATATATTATCAATACATGTATTTATTATTGTGATACTCGGCGTGTACGTATTTTTAAGCATATCTGTTTTGTTCGTCTTTTTGTCATACTAGCTTATGCCCGCGGCTACGCCCGCGTGGAGTTCAAAAAAGTAGCTTATGTATTTTTTTTTTCAATATAAGGTGTCCTATGTTACTTCTAACACCTCCAAAAGTATGTGTATAAAGCTTCATGATGATCGGTTAAGTAAGTTTTACGTGAAAGCGTAACAAACAAACTTACATTCACATTTATAATATTAGTAAGGATATATAGTAATATACGTCTAGCTTTAAGCCGACTTTAGTAATAAGGGGATTTGTGCCTCTGTCAAAGTGTTTTTATATTTATGAACCTGTTAGGCTGATACGAAATTTATTTTAATGTAAACCATTCAAAAATCCCTCCACGGGTCAATATATGCTCAAATGCAAATACCAATTATCTGCGCCGGAAGCATATTGATGCCGGAAGTTTAGTCATCTTGTACCGGAAAGAGCAGCAGATAGAGCCTTGCGTGTGCTCTTATTGGTAGTGTGGCTGATAATCTATCATAAGACACACGCGGCTCTCCCTGTCTCGCTCTAAGCTGCTGGGAGCGACGAGGAAGGAGACAACACGTCTATAATAGCACTTGGGTTTCCTAAGATATGCCGCAGTTCCTGCTGCGACAGGAACGTGGATGTTCACTAAATTACTTTAATAGTATATCTTATTTGTATAGCACTAAGGTGGTATTTCCGAGAGTGACACGTGTCCAATAAGTTCAAATGTGAACACGCTGAAATAATGGACACACCATACGGTCGACATTGCAATTACACATTAAATTAATTAATGTAATAGTGCTTGCGGCATGTTTGTAAGTATTCATATTGTATGCTCTATCCACAGTTGCTATTTGGTCTGGATGTATTATGGTTTGTAACATCACAAGTATCTATGTCGACTTTAATGTGTCTCACTTTAGAGTCGACATTTGCTTGACCAGGGCGATTATCAGCCATGCCAATTTATTACATTTCAACTAAACATAATATCGCATTGACGCTTGTAGAGTTACTAGTACCAATAAAGGTTGCCTTTTACTCTGAAACATTAACGCTGACAAATAAATTTAAAACATTTTGATGTAATAAACAGGTTTTGTTATTGATATTAAAATAATTATTAGGTCAAAGGTGTAAATTATATTGACTCTTATTGTCATATTATGTAGGTATCGTTTTATATGGCTAGTATACTTGGTACATATATACTTGATTAAGGAATTTATCCGAAAACTGATTAAGGTCTTCGTACCCCGGTAGGCACTTATTTATGTTACGCAATATTTGTTTGCAATATCTGCCATGATAGGTCCTCATGCCTTCCCACAAGGGCCCCCGAAGGGTAGGCAGAGGTGTATAGGTAATACCCAAACACCCACCATCCGCCAGAGATATTAATTAGAGGTGCCAACGTGCCAGATGGCAAATCCATCGCCGTTACTCAAGCACGACTATACATACGCCTTCGAATTGCTTCTCAGACGTATGTAGGTTAGTTCAGAAAAACTCATTGGTACAGTCGGATTCGAACTTGCGATATTTGTGTCGAACCACTCGGCCACCAGGGCTCTTTATGTACGTAAACACCGCGTAAAGTATTAATTACTTGTATCAAACACGCAGCGGGACCAAAGGAATCAGCGTCGCAAGAAAAGCTCGCTAAGAGGCTTAAGCGCCGCTCAAACAACCAAAACAGACGTTATTCAAAAGGGGAATTAAGCTGTAACTCATTTACCGAATAATTTATTTGCGAAATATACAAAATATGGCAATATTCCATTCATTTTGTAGCCTCTGGGTTCGTTCAAAACGAAATTGGAACAGTATTGGATGTTAATGGTTATAATTCTGTTAGCGTGTGTTTGCCTCAAACATGGCAACTCAACCAAAGGTGGCAAATGTCCTATTACTCGTAAATTTTCTTTACTATAGAGTAAGGTTATTTGCAAACGAAAACCTATGAGTTTTCTGAACTTGGTAAGTGATTTATCACGAGCTTTACGGTGAAGGAACACATCGTGTGGAAATCTGTTTGTACATTTGAGAAGACAGACGACATTGAATGTCTCCATTAGGCACCACAAGAAGAATTTTCTGAGTATTGAAAGCATCTCCCGTTTAAAATATGTGTTGTCCCTCAACTATGGCCGAAGATGCAGCCATATAGCATTACTCCACTGGTCTCAAGAAACAGGCCTCGCGTAGTTTGAGAGCCGCTGGTTCTTATCGTTTCAGTGGTGGTGGCCGATTGGTGCCAGATCTTCAACACAAAAGCTGCAAGTTCGAATCCCGACTTCGAATCCTCCCCCTACCTTCCCTACGGTGAAGAAAAACATCGAGAGGAAATCTGCATACATTTGAGGAGGCATTCAAAGACGTATGTATAGACGTGCCTGAGTAACGGCGATGGACTCGCCATCTGCGCCATCCGTGTTACCACGTCTGGGTTTTACAAGCGTGTGTAGGGTTTGTTTTGTTACTTGCAACTTTTATATGAAAACATATGTACTTGCCAGGTAATCTAAAGCCATTAGCCACTACGAGTTGTGTCTGTTCACAGCCGTATCTGCATCCTAAAGGGCCCAGTGCCCATTTGGTTCCCTAATGTGGTCCACGGGACGCTGCCTAAGTAAGATACACACTCTTCTCCTGTTTCATTTGCCTTGTAAATACTCGTGTGTCGGCCTGCGTGTGCCTCTTACATAGATAATGAACTCGTTTGCAATCGTATCGTCGTGAGTTTTTGGTGTAGGCTTAAAGGAAACATTGATAGTGTTATGTGCCATTTCAGCAGGCTTTATGTGAGCAAGCGTGACTGTCATTATGGCTTTTAGAAATGTATTATCCTCACGTACAAATGTCATTATAGTTTACCCGATGCGATAGTGTAGTAAATATATGTATACTTACTTATACGGTCGAATTGGGAGACCTCCTTTTTTGAAGTCGGCTAAAAATAAGGCCCATAGGTCACTCCACTACGGCATAAAATATACATTTACGGTTGGGGGAGGGGGTCGAGTAAAATCTCACGATATCTCACCAGGGGGAGAGACGGGGCGGTCGAAAGATAGACAAAATGTTCGTTAAGTTTTCCATGTATCCTTTGCAATGAATATAGAAAATATGGTTTGCTTCGGCAGTTCTAACGCTTGTAGTGAAAAAAATCCCAATACAACCAGCATAGTTTTATTTTTGATACAAGTTAAGTATAAATATATGGCGGTGCCTTCGATGTGTTAATGTGCCTTTAAAAAACATCAGTTTGAGTGTGAGTTCGTTAACGAGTTACCTCGCGTGTATGCCAGATTGGCCACAATTCGTCCACCGCTTCGGCTAGTGTGTTGGTGGTCACACCCAATCCTGCCACAATTTTGTAATGTTTAACGTGGACTTAATGTGAATCTGAATTTGAAACTGTAATTATCGCATGCGGTCGGTCGCCACAAAGGATCACCATATTTAAATACAGAGCAGACGATTTAAGTTATATCATTGTGTTCCATGTGTTTTGTTCGTAGCCATGTGAAGAGTACGGAGTGCGGAACCAACTCCAAATATTTAATTAATTTGCGCCGGACGAGTGTTCTGAATTACATTGGAAATTGCTGTGCCATTTTTATTTTATTTCATTCTTAAGTAACTTTTCATTTGTGATCAGTTCCCGGTTTTTTTTTTATACCACATGGGTGGCAAACAAGCATGTTGTCCACCTGATGGTAAGCAGACGCACACACGCACACGCACTGCACACACACAAAACAATGAGTCATACCATCTATGTAAAAAATAATAGATACGTCTTACCGCGCTCGGCTTGGCTAACTGAACACAAGCTAATTGGCTTGAGTCAACTTAGTCGCAGCTTGACTGGCAACGACGTAGCACTTATTCAGCATTTAGGAAGAATGCCTTCTTAGGTGCTTAGAAACTGCAGAACATATACTGGACGAGTGTAAAAAAACAAGAAGGATGTGTCTTTTCATTTGTAAGTAGGTAATGTAAATTTTTTTTATCTATCAAAAATACGAAAATTTAACATTAAATTTTAATCTGAATTAACTCCTGCGACGATGCCACTGCACCACTCGTGCGAACGAGACAAGTAGCGCGTTACGTTTAAGAGCGAAAGAGAGAACGTTTAGAGCTCGACATATTGGCACGTGGCTGTGCTGTTATCCCTTTCTGACAACTAGGATTCATATACTTCGTGTTCTTTTAATCCCATCAGTGTGCTTAATGCCGTTGTGTGAGTTGTGTATTGTAGCTATATGTAGGTATAGCATAAAATTTGCCATGTTAATACTTCATATTCAAGGAGTATAACGTCTCTATAGATAAAACCTCATTGAGTCATACTCACTGATTTAACACACTTGTTATAGCATCGGTGTTGGTGCAAGCATTTAAGTAAGCTAAATATAAAGAAAGATATATAACGGTGGCCGAGTGGTTCGAGTAGTTGCCTGCAACACAAAGATTGAAAGTTCTGAACTTAAGTACAGTGATTAGTCACACCGCGAGCTTTACGGTGAAGGAAAACATCGAGACGAAACCTGCATACGTCTGAGAAGCAATACAAAGCTGTATGTATAGTCGTGCTTGAGTAACGGCGATGGACTCGCTATCTGTCACGTTAGGACTTAAAATATATCTCTGGCGGAAAGTGGGTGTGTGGGTACTACCTATACACCTCTGCCTATCGGCAATGACCTAACCTCAGACAAAAAGAGGGCATTGTGCTACCTCACCTTCTGGTACCCTCGTCGGAAGGCTCAAAATATTGACCTCTAAATACTTCTTCGCACATACACACTTTTTAGTTTAGGGTCTGTCAAATATTATGTAATTAGTCCACATTTTCAATGTACAGTCGCTGCAAATACTAATTGTATTAAACGATTTGAATGTTAAGCGGTGGGTGAACTAAATAATTGTCATGGCACGTGATTCAAAATGTAGTTGATTAAAATTACTTTAGGTGCCCGGAACCGCTGTAATCAAATCAAATGGCTACATGCGAAGTAATTCGGGGAACGTTCGCGCATACTTGTATGTCACAACATCACGGGCCGTCTGTACACTCATACATATGAGGCTCAGTACCCTCAGTACACCAAGCTTCACTCCCACTCGAGATGCCTGCTGATAAGGCTTAGATACTTGTTATGTATCCTGAGATATCACTAACGCATTCTGCCGATAAATACGAAAGATTGTTCCACTTTCACGCTCAAACGACTGCACAGAATTGAATTAAAATTGGCTTATTTTAGAATTATAATTATTAGTTATAAGCGTTAGAATTAAACAGAAGCTTGTTCTATGCTATGTTTGTTGTATATATTGTGTTGAGTCATACACGCTAGTGGAGAACAGATCATTCAACCTGTCACACATGCCTTCATAAGTAAGTCTAGGTACTATATATAAATAAAGGCATACACGTCGACAGTAGTCTCAAATTACCCCAGGCGGTATGTCCACTCACTCCATATAAAATATCCTTTTATTCCAATGTCTCTATTGATTTGGTCTGACCAGCCCAGACGTGCAAAAACGCGCCGGGGGCGCTCAGGCGCTCAACAGGCCCTTTTTACAGAGCGACGGGCAGGCCCTTGCCGCCGGGCCCTTGTCACCATACAGGT
The DNA here is from genome assembly GCA_016069955.1 of Drepana arcuata. Classification (NCBI taxonomy): domain Eukaryota; kingdom Metazoa; phylum Arthropoda; class Insecta; order Lepidoptera; family Drepanidae; genus Drepana; species Drepana arcuata. Next base: position 21,432 of record JACCPG010006274.1, on the reverse strand, counting down.
TTTTACCGAAATTATGTTAAGGAGCAGTCCAATGATACTTTTTACACATTCATACTGAGTTTTATGAGCGATGGCTATTTGCGAATTATACGACAAACACGACGACGACAACACTGGCAACATGTACCCGCATATTAAATTATATATGGATCAAGCTATTAACATATAAGTATATGAATGTTGTGTATGATTGCTCAATAGCTATATTTTATAATACTGTGTATCATATATATATGGGCCTGGATTTCAATCTCATCTTGATCGGATCTCTCTGATCTATTGTTGTTTAGTTCTGAGTCTGTTTTATTATGCTACTAGCGTCAGTTTTCATATTAATAATTTTTACATAAATACATACATATAATCATGCCGAGTCCCTAACGGGAAAGGCAGAGAATAGAGCGCCAATTGTCTCTACACATACATACCTCTTTCGCTTCGTCCACATATTCAGTCTCTTCATACATGATGACGTTCCCGTCCTTGAGTGTCCCATCGATTTGATCCAGGTAGTTGAAACGTGGTCTTCCTCTGCCTCGTCTAGCACACACTTTTGTTTTGTACATCTGTTTCGTCAATCTTTCTTCACTTTCTTCTTTCTATATGTCCAAACCAACGTAATATGCCTTTAAGTCGTAAATTATAAGTATTATTGAGTACTTCCTAAAATTGTCATTTAGTGGACAACTGCATATGAAATTACACCTAATTCATTGGATAACGAGGATCAATATCAACTGTGACCTAAAATCTAGTTTCATATCAGAGTGTAATATCCGCACAATCTCCAGAGACGGACAGACAATCCCTTTGAATCTCTCATTAAGTAATTTATTAAAACAACAATACCTTTCGCAACGATGTCGCGAGTAATTTAAGGGATTACCGCGCAGGTGGGCTAATTGCAGTCCCTGTTGAGCTTGCTTACGGCCGAGTCCTCCCTAATTCGTAGGGTTACCTTTAATTGTATGTACATTACGTTACTTCACAGCTGAATCCCTGTAATGTGACAAAATTAAAACATTCTACAAGGTAAGTTGTTTATTCAAAAGGGCTATATTTAATTTCGATTTAACATTTTCAATTTGCTGTCGCGCTATTTTTGTCCATTTCAGCAATTTGTACATGAAATATATTATAGGTTGGATAACATTTTTTCCTCAAACGGTAAGGTTAGTTAGAGATATTTTCTAACTACTAAAGTGGTAAATAGCTAAACGGCTCGCCTATGGCTCTCACGCTACTGAATCTGCAGAATTCTTTTTCACTTGTCTTTTTAAAGAGGTCGATTCTGTACGCAAAACCTAAACGGGAAGTTAATACCACAGCTCGCTAGTTCCACAGAGTGCTCAAGATCGGAAACCGCATCGTGAGGTGGGGTTGTCTTCACTCTGCAATTTGACCCTGCAGGGTCGGCAACGCGCGAGTGATACCCCTGGTGTTGCAAGCGTCCATAGGCGGCGGTAACCACTTACCATCAGGCGGACCGCATGCTTGTTTACCACCCAAGTGGCATAAAAAAAAATTAATTTAAACAGACATGTTTTTAAAAACATGACGTTTCAACAACAAACAGTTTATACAATACAACGACATTTGCCGTAATTTAACGTTAATGCTTAACCGCGTAACCAACATAGTTGAGTTACTAAAAGTATCATGGTATTGGCGCGAATTCAAATGCACAGCTACCATGTAGCGCTAGGCAGAAACGACAATATCCTCAGGCGTGAATTTAAAGTAAACCGCGGTGAAAGATTACGTCGAAACTCTTCGTTTTAAGCCGTGTGTTAAGTGCTGACCGTAAAATGCAGAGTGTATGTGCTTTAGCGCACTCATTTGCTTGCTTACACCCCACACTTACACCCCGCGCTAACACAATGCTTGAGTAACAAAGGTTTTATGGTATCGTTAAGGCAAACAGGGTATGCTACGTGATGAATTGTACACAAGATTGGGTTTAGATGTGTCATAAAAACGCTCTGTAATGTTGCATGTAATTTGTTGTTTTATACTTTTATAGTCAATGAATCAAGAGTACTGCTAAAGACAGACGAGAATAGAAGAGGGAACGTGATAGGCCATCTTATACGGCATGATTGCTTCTTTAGAAATATCTTAGAAGGAAAGGTAGAGGGGAAAAGGGGAAAACCAAGATTAAGCGTCTCTTATGACGTATAGGGAGGTCAAAGAGATTGAGCTGGATAGAAGCAAATGAAAGGGGCTGCATCAGACACGCCGACAAGAGCCCAGCTCATAAAATGTATGATGATGATAGTTATTCCGGTTACCATCATACTAACACTTATTAATATCGTCACGCCAAACCCTTATAAGGTAGGCCGAGAGAGTAGGGAGCCATTTCTCGTTAGAGTCACAGACCAGTCCAGATCTTTCAGTTTAAAGAAACTTAATTAATGTCCTACAAATAAGGCTGACGAGCTTCCGAAACGCTATCTTTGATATCACATATATGTAGCAGCCTAGGAGTGCACGTATCTTTCATCCTCATTCCTTATGACACTTTTAAAACCTTATAAGAACCGCAAGAACAAACTTTACAAGAGCTATAATCGCTTAGAGAATATCGTTTCTTCTACGGTATGTCCCATTGGGGAGATGTTTACTGTCGGCTTTTTGAAAGTTTCCCACTGTTTTCTACAATGTGGTTTGTTTCACTGTCACCTACTGATACGTATAGTAAGGAGTTTACTCACAGTCCACCTCCTGCTACGATTGATTACGTGTCTCGCATCTTCCACCATAAACTTACGCGCGTATCTTTATTAACGAACTAATGATTTGAAATGTCCGTTTAATTTAAAAATCCTCTGTGATCTGCTATGTGCAAGAGTGAGCCTAATAAAACCGTACCAATTCAGACGTGTCTGTTGAATCATGAATACCTGTCGTATCACCGTGACTCGGCGAATAAATGCTTTCACGGCCCAATCCGCGTTCGGAGAGTGAATCGCAAAATCCACTCTCGATCTACCGCCCATAGAGTCACAACTAATATCGTAGTCGAAGCTTTTAACTTTTTTTGCATACATTTGGAATAGATTCAGTAGTAAAGTAGATGTTTGATCATTTCTGGCATCGAGGTGATATTCATATTTATATAATGATGTATCTACAATAAAAATGAATCATTATATGTTTAAGTAAAGAAAATAAGACGTAAGTATGTAGTGTTCGAGGAATACCGAAGGACTTCTATCCACCACCGGACCATCTATCGCATTGACACCTAGTGGGAAGTGTGAAAACGAAGCTTAATTTACTGTAGGATTGGCGAACGGCCATTATTGGACCTGAAAATATCAAGCTGAGAACATTTAAATCGTCATAAATACACCACAAACTCAAAATCTATACTAATATTATAAAGCTGAAGAGTTTGTTTGTTTGTTTGAACGTGCTAATCTCAGGAACTACTGGTTGGAATTGAATTTTTTTTTGTGTTGGATAGTCCATTTCTCTAGGAAGGCTTTAGGCTATTGCCAGAACGGGAAAAAATATTCTTTTTTGAGAGCTTCCGATGCGTGCGCTGCGCAAACGGTTTAAGTTACTCAAATATCATGTATGAGGGAATTGTTCCTCTTTAGAAGTTCTAAAAAAAAGTCCCCGACAGCATCTTTTAAGATTGACTCACTATAACCAATTTTATGGTAATATAAAAATTTGTCCGAAATCAATGCATTATTTCCGAAGATGTTTTATCAACATAATATTAATCCTTATCCAAATAAATATGTTATTAATCACGAGTATTTAAATTTAAACGAAATTGTACTTGACATCACTTGATTTCAATCAACATCTTAGGAGATATATAACATAATGTTAAAATAAGCCCGCAACTCAGACGCGTGGTCGGCTCACTACGGAACAGTTGAACTCAGCGAACTGATTTTTTTATTTGTTTTAGCGATATCTCATCGTAAAATAATACTTTTCAAATTCACGGAAGGTTCATTACTGAAACAACTTTCTCTCTTAGGTACGCAGACGAAGTTGCGCTGGTCAGCTAGTCCAACTATAAATGGCGATGGACTCGCCATCTGAATCGTTGGCACCTAAAATATATCTCTGGCGGAAAGTGGGTGTGTGGGTACTACTTATACTCCTCCGCCTACCCCTTCAGAGACCCTTGTTCCTACAAGTGTCCCTGAAGGCGTGAGGATAAATTACTTAATTATAAAACTACAAATCTTCGTGAGTTTAATATTCTCTCGTTGTATCAACATGCCAGATTGTACTTGTGTTGACAACAAAGTGAACAAAATAAATAAAGAGGGAAGTGCTTCTCTCCGTAAACATATTTACTGGTATTTTTACTTGTTATTTACGTGCCCGGCGTCTGCGAGATAAGGCGCCCGTAAAATATATTTATACAACTTTTCAACTTGAGTCTTTTCTATTTTTCAAAGTTTATTATACTTTTTGTGTTGGAGGTTATTAACTTACTTTTATACGCCACATCGGGAACTTCACGGGGGTGGGAAACATTGGGATGAACCTTGAATACATCTGAAAAGATATTCGACTTCGTTTTTATCTCCTCTAGAAAGTTGAGATTCAAGTATATATATAAATATCTTCCTGCCTTCCCACAAGGGTCCCCAATGGGGTCCATGGACCAACAATCTCTTTTGGACTTTCAACAATCTCGAGATATATTTTGGTGCCAACGTGAAAGATGGCAGTCAGTCGTTTTTCAACTACGATTATACGTCTTTGGATTTAACTCCAACATTTATTAATACTTAACTCGACTCAATGAAAAGTGTAAAGCGAAGCATTGCTTTGATTAATAGCAATATTAATTAATATTCATCGAAATGTACATTGGACGTACGTGAGTCAATTAGTCCAAAGGCGTACTGCTGCACGCACTGTATATATTTGGGATGAAGTACTTGATGTTTGGTAGCAAATTTTTGGTCGCTCCACCGGAGCGCGCCGGTTGCCATGACGACGCCACCGGCGCCCAATTAACGACGCCACTGTCGCATGCAACTCCTATTGTCAACGCAGGCAGTAGACACACCTTTACATACGACTTTAGCAAGTTTTAATTACGGGACTGTCACATCGTTTCGGGAGTTGTGGAAGAAATGTTCAATTAAGGCGTTTGTTTCTGATTTTTTCCTGTATGGCCGATAACAAGGGCACGCGCCACGCCACGTCAACAATTTTTTTTTGTTTTTTTTTATACAACAAGAGTGGCAAACAAGCATACGGCCCACCTGATGGGAAACGGTTACCGTAGCCTATTTACGCTCACGATACCTAAGTATCACTTGCGGGTTGCCACTCTGTGTTCAGAGAGTTATAGTGTGTTGGCAACATAATAGGTCTAATCCCTCGGTTGCCAACACAATATAATAATCCTCCCCCCTCCCCAAGGAGCTCATTACTGGAAACCTTATTCACCACGTAGGAACACAACACAATAAATTGTGTTATTTGGCTACGGACTTCTATAAGGTGGAGGTCCTGCCCCAGTCGGGCAGCTCCAAATACGAACGGAGAATCCGTTATGCCCTACCTCTCTTAATTAGGAGGTACTATGGCTATGCTTACAACCTTATTCGCTGTTGGCGTTTGTATGTAGGAGTCATAAGATCAAGGCTATGGAGGCAGCTCGGGGTTTCTCTTCACTATAAAACACGCTATCATGTGATTCGCAGAATAACTAAAGTTACATAGCTAAATACATAGCATAGGTTGAAATGGCAATGGGCAGGCCACGCCGCCTAACCGACCCTTGCACTCTGTTCGCAGGTTCAAGATGTACAAACATGCTCTTATTGATTCTATGCTGGCGCACGTAGGAACCAGTCAGCTCCGTCAATATTTACAGATGCAAGCGTATCGCCTCTTCATAAAGCTGGGTACAACAAACAAGTGAAGTTAACTGGAGAGCCATATACGAATGTTTACATCTATTGAGTGTACAAGGACACACGTGATGCGAGCCAGATGTACAAATAACTCGCAATAACGGTGTTGGGCTTCCTTATATGATTAATGTTGAGTCAAGTATCACTTTAATCCTGGGTATGTCAGAGGAAGTATGAAAATAGCTTGAATGCAGTCGAGATGCGATCTCTTCGAAAAATGTGCGGCGTAACGATATTAGATCGAATCCGCAATGAAGAGATTCGCAAATCAACTGGCGTGAATGAGGGCGTGATTGTAAAGATGAAGAAAGGCATGTTACGTTGGTTTGGACACATAGAAAGGATGAGTGAAGAAAGATTGACGAAACAGATATACAAAGCAAAAGTGTGTGCAAGAAGAGGCAGAGGAAGGCCACGTTCCAACTACCTGGATCAAATAGATCGGACTCTGAAGGACGGGAACGTTAAGAGTACTCGAAACCGACGAGCATGTATGAAGAGACTGATGAATGTGGACGAAGCGAAAGAGGTATGTAAGTCTAGAGAGAACTGGCGCTCTATACTCTCTGCCTACCCCGTTAGGGACTTGGCGTGATGATATGATGATGATGATGATGAAGTATCACTTTCATTGATCCAAAATTAAGCTGTACTAACACTGGCCATTTATTCTGTGAACAAACCCACATAGCGTAGTATATATCATCACGCCGAGTCCCTCACTAGAGGCAGATACTCTAAAGCGTCAACTCTCCTAGACCTACAGACCACTGTTGCTTCATACAAGCAAGATGAATGAATAAATTGTTGTTCTATTTAGATTTATAATCACGTACACCACAGGCTGTCATATGCACGAACTGTACGTGACAAGACAGGTGCCTGTCACGTATTGGAACATTCATTGTACGCCTGTCAATAGCAGCGCATCGCTTTACCTTCATTAGTAGCACTAACGTTTATACAGGGGCTTCACTGCGCTGCGTTAATTTGATCATACATATATTATGATTAATGCTTCGCTCCGTTGGAAAGTTGAGAGATGTTATATTTAGGCTATATAAATAATAATAATATATCCTCACGCCTTCCCACAAGGGTCCCCGAAGGGGTAGGCAGAGGTGTATAGGTAATACCCACACACCCACTTTCCGCCAGAGGTATATTAGGTGCCAACGTGACAGATGGCGAGTCCAACGCCGTTACTCAAGCACGACTATACATACGCCTTTGAATTTCTTCTCAGACGTATGCAGGTTTCCTCTCGATGTTTTCCTTCACCGTAAAGCTCGTGGTGTGACTAATCACTATACTTAAGTTCAGAAAAAACTCATTGATACAGTCGGGATTCGAACTTGCGACCTTTGCGTCGCAGGCAACTGCTCGAACCACTCGGTCACCACGGCTTAATTTTTTATTATAATATAATATATCCTCACGCCTTCCCATAAGGGTCTCCGAAGGGGTAGGCAGAGGTGTATAGGTAGGACCCACACCCACTTTCCGCCAACGCCAATGTCGCAAAGAAAACTGCATACGCTTTAGACGCAATTCAAACACATGTTATGTCGTACTTGAGAAACAGCGATAGATTCGCCTTCTCTCATGTTGGCAAATAAAATATATATGCGGGGAAAAGTGGGTGTGTACATCTGCCTACCTCTTCGAGGACCCTTGATGGAAGGCGTGAAAATTTTCAAATCAGATCTTTTTTCTTCAGATTGGTGAGTTCAAACAAACTCCCCGTCTCTATACTAAGGGTATGGCAGCTTTGTTCAGAGCTAAAATCGCTTGGATAAGAGTTTCAGAAAACCTGCGAATTCTCACCTTGGGCACCTAACTTTCACATATTGTGCGATGGGGTTGAAATTGCGCTGAAGCAAACTTCGGCTCTCTGACATTGCTTGCATGTTTACGACGAAGAAATAAAGCTCGCGTAAAACTGTCTCCATTGGCTCCGGACAACACGGGGCGTTTGTGTTTGAGCTTTGCCATCTTCACTATTATTGGTGTTTGCTTTGTATCTGCATACGTCTACGTTCGGTGAATTCGTTCCAAATTGTTATTTGTCTGTTGTCTGTCTGTCTATTTATCTACGCTACGATGGTAAAAAGAGGAGGCATTCCTTTTTTGTAAGGTAATTACATACATGTCAGGACGCCGAGTCCCTCTCGGGGTAGCCAGAGAGAGTAAAGCGCTTCGTCCATATTCAAGTTTGTTTCTCATTAATAAACTGTCGAATCCCGACTGTACCAATGAGTTTTCCTAAACTTAAGTACAGTGATTAGCCACTCCACGGGCTTTACAGTGAAGAAAAAAACCGAAGAAATCTGCATACGTTTGAGAAAAAATTCAAAGTATAGTATTGCTTGAGTAATGGATGGCGATGGACTCTCCATATGACACTTAAAATATATCTGGCGGAAAGTGGGTTTGTGGGTACTACCTATACACCTCTGCCTACCCCTTTGGGGACCTATATACTTGTCAGCAAATCAAATTTTACGCGGGTATATCCGGGTACGAATAGCCATCAATATGTTTGAATGTAAAACATGGTTTTCCTTTGAATGAGGTAAACGTTTTCATTGAACTTGATATTAACTTTCATATAGCTTTAGTGAAGAAAATTCCCAAGAAAATAATAAAGAAATTCCGAAACAAGCTTTTCGCACAAATGAAGTAAAAATGTCGACATCAAAGAACTCTCTCCTTTTCATTTTATTAGAAGGCAGCAAGTTCATCTTGTTTTACAATATGTTCCACGCGAGCGCTCGCTGTGCTAAATTGATTTCAACCTAAGTATCCTTGATATATGGTACATTATTGTGTACAATTGCTGATGGATCGATCATGAGTTAAATCGGCCGTAGTCTGAGACGGCACAAACGGTTTTTCTCATATTTACTATTTTCCTTTTTGGGTCCAGTATATTGCGACTTTGCGAGCTATCTATCATCCAGATATTCCCCAATTCTTTGTGAGCATCGTGACATACTTTCGGGTCGTAGACTGATTTGTTATAAAAGTACCCGCCGAGGTGTGAACACAATTGGGAAATGTTATTCTAGACTTAACGTTGAGATGTCTCCTCTACGAGATTTCTTAAATGTGTCTCAGTGTACGTACATACCTCATATTAATCCTACGTGTCATAAGATTGTGAGGCATAACGTATTCTACCGTCTTGCAGAAGAAAATGGTCTGCTTTCGGGTTCGCTAAGGTTATTGGCAATCTGGCTGTGTTGGAAGAAGTGGGATCAGTTGCCAATCCTGCTAGTACAGCTCTACTAGCAGGATTGGAAACCCGTCTAGTCATGGGTGATTTGTCGAAATCTGCAAATGTCCACCGCCTATCATCAGATATTTTATTGGAAGAATCTCTGGTTGAGAGCTTTGTAACCACTAGCTCTTCCAGAACTTTTTTTAATATCTTATTGGAAACAGTCAAAGCAGATGAAGTGATTCCAAACTTTTAATGTTGTAACAAGAACTATATCTACAAAACCTGTATTCCCTGCAGGTGAGCCTTTAACGAACCGATTGGAAGTTTAAATGATGGTCATTCAGAGCGGGATTTCATTACAACTTTTACTCCCCTCCCTCCCCCCACCGGCCGCTTGTATCGGCCAAGCGTGTCGTATGTTTTAACCTTTTCAAAGTTTAATTAAAGCGGAACTGTGATTGTATTAATTGCGCCTGTTCGTAGTGATCTGTGAGGCTTTGGTTGCGTGAGCTATATCGATATAACTTTTACATTAAGTCTTATACCTTCACAGATTCCAGGCTCTGAAGGATATGCACCCAAATATGTTTAGGTGCCAATGTGTCAAGCACTACACTACACATTCCCTAATTTTTTTAAATGTCTTTGAAATTCTCGGATTCTTTTATTTCGCCGAGTATGTATAATTATTTTCTAATCAATGCAAATTCGAAACTTATGGTCAAAATTGCCACATTATTTAGGCAAGACGTAATAGGCAAATGTATTTGTATAAGTACATTAAGTACGCCGTGGTGGCCGAGTGGTTCGAGCAGTTGCCTGCGACGCAAAGGTGGCAAGTTCGAATCCCGACTGTACCAATGAGTTTTTCTAAACTTAAGTACAGTGATTAGTCACACCACGAGCTTTACGGTGAAGGAAAACATTGTGAGGAAACCTGCATACGTCTGAGAAGAAATTCAAAAGGCGTATGTATAGTCGTGCTTGAGTAACGGCGATGGACTCGCCATCTGTCACGTTGGCACATAATATACCTCTGGCGGAAAATGGGTGTGTGGGTATTACCTATACACCTCTGCCTACCCCTTCGGGGACCCTTGTGGGAAGGCGTGAGGATATACATTAAGCAATAAGTATCATTAGGTATTACTGTCGTAATGTTTTCTAATAGATATCATCACGTCTCCCTACAAAGCCAGAAGTAGTAGGTAGTGTTCTGTCCACCAGAGACATTTAGGTACAAACTTGACACATTGCCCAGTCCATTGCCGTTTTTCAAGAGTGACTTTACGTCTTGTAATTCTTCGTATGTAAGTTTCCTCTGGATGTTACCTTCACCGTAAAGGTCGAGGTGATCAATCACTGTACATAGGTCAGGTTGATAAGTTATTATTATCATAATAACAAAATAGGGGCATGTTTAATATTTCGCCATATCAATTGTGGACTACAAACAAATGGTGACTTTTACAGCGAGGCGGGAGATAGGGCGCTCCCGCGGGAAATCATAACGGAATACAAATCTATTAGGAGGCTGGGTACGGTGCGTTGGAGCGAGACAAATGGATGGTGCTCCGTGCTTTGCTTTGATAAGTTTACAACACATCGTTGGCATTTCCTTCATGAGTCTATCGGTTGTATGGGATATTTGTACAAAGCGGTAATGGTTTGCCTTTTTTTAATGACGCTTTCTCATAAAGATCCATACCAATATTATTTGGCCGGAAATATAATAATAATAATAATTTTTTTTTTTCAGGCAACACATTTAAATAGATGTAGGTAGGATCTACATCCTACCTACATATATTTAAATGTGTTGCATGTAGGTACAAAGAGAGGTAGGGCATAACGGGTTTCCCGTTCGAATGTTGATGATGAATGAAGATGTTACAATTTAAAGGGCCCCTTTGAATTGCTTTTCAGACTTTATATACTGTACTTAAGTTCAGAAATACTCATTGGTACAGTTAGGGATTCGAACTTGCGATCTTCGTGTCGCAGGCAACTACTCGGACCACTCTACAACCAGAGCTATAATATTATACCCATATAATACTTACAAGAAATGGCCCACCTTTATAAAAACCCGTTAGACTTTCAATAAGGGCTGGGTGCTAATTTGCAGACCAACCTGTCTCAGTGACCAGTTAAGTGGAACCCCACCCTCGTCACGTTAACTTGTCTGGAATCGGCCATGTCTGGCAAAGTAGGCCGAACACTTCTCAGATAAAGGGTACTCACGTAGTTTAAATATTTACTGAGGATATGGAATATCCTATCTCATAGGGGATATGGTGAAGAGCTCATACAATTCAACTTAATGTGTACTCGAATAGCCGACGACTGGCCTGACGATGCCATTATTTTTAGACATTATCTCGGTGTCAAACACAACGACAATAATAATAGTCTGTGACGTCACTCTTGATGTCATCCGAGATCGATTAAGATATAGGTTAAGCCTTTCGCTCGGGCTTATGTCACGGTATCTGCTTAGCCAAGCTGCTTGGTGACTTATCGACTGGGGATATCTGTTTGAACTGCGCAAAGGTCACTCGGGTTTCTTGCTAGATATAACTAACGTAGTGAGCTATATACAGTTAAATTCGAACTCTACGTATGAGTTATTTTTTGGTTAAATTTATACATGACGTGGATACTTAGTCTTTTAGTCGCAAAAATATTTGAAATTGGAATCATACACTCTCTATATAATCTAGCGTGCTATAGAAGAAAACTGATGATAATTTTCTTTTTTTTTCATGCTAAATGCCTCTTGTTTTGAATCGTTTATTCGGCATAGTGCTCGTGTGCGTCTGCCTCCCCGAGTGGAATGTAGATACAATATTAATCCCGCTCACAATATGCAGCATCGTGTGATATTCTGTGAAACCTGTTAATAAAGAAAGGGCGAGTCAACATAAATAGACAGAGTACAAAGGCCCACGCCCCGCTGTGACAATTGTAGCAGCTCGTCTCGCGTCACAATGACATTGTGCTACTATTGTGACGTTTGTAGGTTGGTACGTCGTAACATATCCGCCGTTAGATAAAGCTCAAGATGGAGTACGGTTGTTGCTAGAGCTTACACACTGCGTTAGATAGCAACTGACACAATAAGGTGAGGTTTGCGGGGTTGTATTGACAGTAAACAGCTATTGCTTGAGATATTATGCGTGTAAAATTTGTATAGACAAGCTTCCAAATATGCTAAAATCAGGGAGATAATAAAACAGAAATCTTGCATGCATCATCTTAATAATATGCATATCATTATGGCGAATCCCTCGCGTGGCAGGCAAAGAGGGTAGAGCGCCAGATCTAGATTCTAGACTACAAGAAATACTTTATTCTGTCCTTATTTTTATTGCTATTTCCCTTTTTTCTCTTTCTAGGTTTTTATTCTCCCCCGTTTCCCTCTGCCTTTCCTACCGGTACATCACTTATATGTAAAGCCATTAAGACATACAATATGTCGGATATTTTAATATTATAAGCCTGTTTTGCACAGCAAATCTGGTGTGAATCACGAGTCTATTGTAATTATGTTAATTGAGTGTGAACATTGTCTAATTATATTAAGTATTAAGTTGCAAACGAAGACGTCCAGCGAGTACCAGCAGACACGAGAGCTTCGCCCCATCAGGCATCGCATAGTGGACTGGTATTGCCATCTGTTGATTTTCTTCTTATCTTCGGACATGTCCAAGATAAGAAAAAATCCATCAGTTGGTGACTTTCAACCTTCAACATTCAACCGACTCAACTCAACTCTCTCAACAATAGCTCGAGAGGAAGAGAAGACGAAGAAAATTAAAATCGTCTGAAAATTTTAAATTTTTATATTGTATTAACGCGAATGTGTCTATAGATTTATATTGATTTTGTAAATGTGTACGTACCTAAAACCTAGTTATACACATATTATAATAAATAAGGTTGCATTCGTACTTGTTAATGCAGTGATCTCTAATTAAGCTTTTGTCAGGGACAAAGGAATACAATGATAATCGGGATTATCCCCAATAAGGCTTCGATAATTCCCTCGGAGATCCTACGTCAATGAGACCGATTCTGGTTAAAGAAAAACTTTTGCAAAAGTCCTTTGAAAATTAACTCTGTGTTTTGTTCCAACATGGCTTCCCCAAGAGTTTGCAAAGAGTATTAACTAGTCCCCAAGTTTGATAACAGCATTAGGGATGTCGCTGGTCCGAGATGGTTGGAAGCTTTTGTGCTCACTCCTGGTGTGGCTGATGGAATATTGTAGTCCACTGTTTTGTTGGGTCAAGATTTACTGGAGAGAGTTTACTTAGATAATTGAATGTTTTTGATACTACCCGACTGTACCAATGAGTTTTTCTGGACTTAAGTACAGTGATTAGTCACACCACGAGCTTTACGGTGAAGGAAAACATCGAGAGGAAACCTGCATACGTCTGAGAAGAAATTCGAAGGCGTATGTATAGTCGTGCTCGAGTAACGGCGATGGACTCGCCATCTGTCACGTTGGCACCTAATATACCTCTGGCGGAAAGTGGGTGTGTGGGTATTACCTATACACCTCTACCTACCCCTTCGGGGACCCTTGTGGGAAGGCGTGAGGATATATTATATCTATTATTATTAAGTTAGTAACCTATTGGGAAAATTGATCGGGCACTCAAGGATGGGAACGACAAGAGTACTCGGAACCCGCGAACATGTATGAAGAGACTGATGAATGTGAATGAAGCGAAAGAAGTATGTATGTATAGAGAGAACAGGTGCTCTACTGATTACCCCGCGAAGGTAGATGAGCACCCTGTAATGCCCCTACCGTTCGCTAGCCCTATATATACACTGTCTAATACATAATCAATTACTTTTGTTTAAAGAGGACATTGTTTTAATTTTCATATATACAGGAATTTCAATGAAGTATTACGGTGGTCAAATAAAAATGCGCAGCTTAAAGCTGAAAAAAAGCTTTCATAAAGTAGGTAGTGCCCAAATGACGTCACAGGCGTGTGGAGCGCGCCGATCAGATCAAGTGTACGCCAGACCTGTTGCACCCCTCGGGGAGTTTGCAGACGGTAATTTAATAACTAGGCAAATTGGGCCCTTCAATAGGGGTTGGTTGCGCGACCTACGTTGCGATCGATGATACTTAAGCTGGGCCCTGAAACATGCTAACATTTTGCTATTCATCACCACTACCTTCATTGAAATTAATGTGATTCGTTCATTTTCGAATGCGAAATATGTCAATGAGGGATCGTCCTTTAATTACGTAAGACTTGAAGGAGGGAGGAGGCTATGTAGTAATGTTATCAGAAACATTTCCCTCGTTTGGAAAAGAAACATGAAATATCACAAAGGGGGGGAAGTATAATAGGGAAGGGGGGTGCTAGTTGAAAAACTTATCACACAAGACGACTAACACGTAGTTGAAAAAAACTGCGCATTTAACGAAATATCTTACTAGTACCACTACTATTTACTGCCTTGTGATATTTCGTTATTTTTGTCCTCCCACTTGCCCCCAGCTCAAGCATCTCGTAAATCATGGACGACCCCTGATAAAGAATAGATTGCAGTGTACAGTATAGTGCTATGCCTCTTACTAATAAATATATTTTTCTGTTGTTTCAGGTACAGTTTATATATATTTAAAGCCTGTGGCGGGTACCTGTCAGTGATAACGTAAGTGACATTTATCCATAAGTGAAAGGATTAATTTGTGATACATACTAAACATGGTTCCCAACATCTACAAGTTTCGATGGAACCTCATCACTAACCGCGTAGTTTACAACCATTCAATGTCGATAAACAGTATTAGAGAGGTAATTTCAACCACTCCGTAACACGTTAATAAAATATGCCCACTTGCCCACACGTGACAGATGGCGAATCCATCGCCGTTACTCTAGCACGATTGCATGAGAAACGGCGACGGACTAGCCATCGACCACATTAGTACTGCCTACCCCTGACACTTCACCGGTGACCCTTATCATCTAAGCTAACATAATAACATGGATATTAAACATTACCAAAAACCAAAGTAGTCATTATTGTTGCTATTTAACGTGTGGCGAGGTAAGCGTGTGGTTTTCAAACGAGCTCTCCGCTCGCCCGCCGCGAATACTGAATGCAGGAAATGAGCCCCCGGCACTTGTACTTCCTAAATGAGGCGGGTTACATGTTGAATATTTTACAAGTTTTATTTTTAGTCTCGCCTGCTAATAGCGAACGCTATAAAGCTCTCGTTCTATATTTTATATGTCACGGTCAGCGCTGCGGGGAGGCTAATCACAAGTACCTATGTATAATCTACACTCGACTTTATATTGCCCCCGTGTCCTTCACGGGATGTTCACGAAATAGGTTTTCTTCCGCTTCATGCATATTCATCTGAATTTTCATATGAGTTGTAATTTTAAATAGGATAGTTACAAATCTTAGGTTCTTCAATAAATTACATCCAGACGGTTGAAACGTAGAATTCCTCTGGTTCTTCGTAGAGTTAAGTGTAATTTCAATTAGTTCAAGCAAAGGGAGGAGGTGGTGGCCGAGTGGTTCGAGTATTTGTCTGCAATACAATAGTTGCGAGTTCGAATCCCGACTGTACTAATGACACTTAAGTACAGTAATTAGGAACACTACGAGTTTTACGGTAAAGGAAAACATGGAGAGGAAACCTGCATAAGTTTGAGAAGAAATTCAAATTATGTATAGTCGTGCTTGAGCAACGAAAACCTAAAATATATCTCTGTCGGAAAGTGGGTGTGACGGTACTACCTACACAATTTCACCTACCCCATCGGATACCCTTGTGGGGGGGGGGGTGAGGGTAACGTGTTGCTGTGACAAAACATCTGAAATGAAACAAAAGCATTCATCACGCCGAATCCCTCGCGGAGAGACATAGAATAGACGCTAGTTCTTTCTAGACTCACTAAAAGCTTACAGGTATTAATATTAATATTATTTTATCGTGTAGGGAAAAATTGTTGATACAGCGCTACGTGTCGTGTGTAGCTATCACCGCAACTGACTCCGGCTTATAACCTTAAATACACTTTATGTAACATTTAATGTGTAAGCGAAGCACGTATAAATCTCGGGCCACCTCCGCCACCCCGGGCGGCGGCGGCCGGCAGGCTATTTTTCATCCTGACCATTTGGGTCGCCTAGACATTTTTCATTATTTTATTGAATGTCCGCCCGCGGTCAGGGAGAGGGTTGACACTGTAGCGACGTGGTCTGGGAGCGCAATACCTATTTTGGGTATCCTATTTCGTGGGATGGTTTTGGGATCTCAGATGTGATGCTCGCGGTATACTTGTAGATATATTAAAAAAGCCTTAAATTATGCCAATTTTTATTATTTAAAATACTAAAATGAACACAAAGCTAAGCTTGTATAAAGGAAGTGTGTCTATTTTGAGGATAAACGATGATTTAACTAAATATATATGGGCGGATGGTTTATGCTTTCAATAGCATTTCTTCACCTGATATTTAATTGTATATAATAATTTGAGCCTTGGTGGCCGAGTGGTTCGAGCAGTTGCCTGCGACGCAAAGGTCGCAAGTTCGAATCCCGACTGTACCAATGAGTTTTTCTAAAAACTTAAGTACAGTGATTAGTCACACCACGAGCTTTACGGTGAAGGAAAAACATCGAGAGGAAACCTGCATACGTCTGAGAAGAAATTCAAAGGCGTATGTATAGTCGTGCTTGAGTAACGGCGATGGACTCGCCATCTGTCACGTTGGCACCTAATATACCTCTGGCGGAAAGTGGGTGTGTGGGTATTACCTATACACCTCTGCCTACCCCTTCGGGGACCCTTGTGGGAAGGCGTGAGGATAATTTGACTTTACATTGATACTATTACGGGAAGAACAGAGCTTCCCTTTGAGATGTGACAGTAAGCAGGTATGCTTGTGGGCAGCTCAGATTTATCAATAGCATTTGTTTAATATTCAAACAGCGCGCGACTAACGTAAATCCCCACGACCGTCTGGTCTAGTGGTTAGAGCTCCTGACTGCGAAACTTGAGGTCGCGGGTTCGAATCCCGCTGAGGGCAAATATTTGTGTGATGAACACAAGTATTTTGTACCTTAGTCTTGGATGTCCTATGTATTTATGAATATATCTATCTATATAAATATATCGTTGTCTAGTTACCATAACACAAGCTTTGCTTAACATGGGACTAGGTCAATTTGTGTGGAATTGTCCCAGGTATTTATTATTATTATTATCCCCAAAGTGCGTGTCACATCGGCATTAGTAATGCTCAGATGTGGCTCTAGCGGCGCTTACCCTATGTAAACGTTTCAAAATAAAAATATATGGTATGCTTACGCTTGTGAGAACGCGTCGCCGATAGCGATACATGGCGAGATTTCTGGGAGCAGGTAAATATGTTAGGTACATTTTTAATCTAAAGTCCTTAGAACTTCGTATGATATCGCGCTTTACCACAAATAAAGACGGTGTGTGTATAACACCTACGCAGATCTTAGTAGACAGACATAAACTAAACATATAAACTTCCCTCTCGCGATGTGAAAAAATTATAAACATATAAAAAATATTATATACATATAGACACCGAGGTTTGAACCTGTTAAACTTTATACATATCATTTGGTCGTAGCAACTAATGAACATAGGTACCGTCACGTACAAGTCAATAGTTTATTGAAGAAGAAATTCGTGATCCCGCAGCAGTTGGAGCCTCATGGGTGTAATAAAAAGTGTGTCAGAGGCTGCAGAGCGACCCCTGCCGGACAAACAATAAAGCCTACGATACCAATATGTCTAAAGAAACTTTATCCATTTGCGCACACGGGATTTTCTAAGAAAATCTGTAGAAATATAGC
Organism: Drepana arcuata; assembly: GCA_016069955.1. Taxonomy (NCBI): domain Eukaryota; kingdom Metazoa; phylum Arthropoda; class Insecta; order Lepidoptera; family Drepanidae; genus Drepana; species Drepana arcuata. The sequence goes on along the minus strand of JACCPG010006274.1, from coordinate 3,413 downwards.
TAGATTTACTTAATCGCAGGTAGACAATGATGGATACATAACACACAGATGGATATTACTCACTGTCCGACAATTGGCACAAGGGGCCGACAAACAGTACGCCAATTGTCTATACACATACATACAAATGGTATCCTAGTGGTCGTTATTTGATTATAAATAATTTAAATTTTATAAGGAGATAGAGATATATAGAGATATATTATTAAGGAGATATGAAAGATTTTTGTCATAATTGTGGTTATTTTTGACATTCAGAAAGAGCATAGACCAATATAATGAAATGTATTAATTTCTTCTCACTTTGACCATAGATTTCATAGATAAGCGACAAGTATTTTTGACATTCAGTAAAAGTATAAAAAAACTTTGTATAAAGTTTATGCTGCACTTTTAGGTATAACACGATAAATGGATGATTGGAATGGATACATGCTTCATAGGTTTGTAGGTGTTCAGTATTCATACCTAGGGCATAGTGCCACAGTATGTGGCGTAGCGCATGAATATCAGTTGGACAGTAGCTTAAAGACCTACATCCTACGTGAGTATAACAAAAAGTACTTACGTAGAATGTAATTTGTGTACTGTTTATGTATATTGCCTGTGACGGGGTTATCGTGACACAGCAAAGGGTTGGGTGGCAGCGTCGACGTTGGCTGACGAATGATAGCGAATGATGGAGGGATGGACTGCCAATTGTATGTTCCTGAACACAGCAAATATTATTATAGCTTGAGTTTTGGGCGACGAGACTAACGAGTTTATACATTAGATATTCATTGAAAATACTAAAGTTGGTCGAATACTTTACACATTATAATTACTATTTTTCACCCTCTATCCTGTCTCTATCTCGTTGCAAACATTGAAGGTAGATATCCAAAGACACCCAAATATTACATTGAGCTTTTAAATTAATGGTATGGAATGGAATTTGCTCAAAAGCCTATATAAGATATGATCTAGAATGAATCTATCTGATTCTAGAAAGGCTATAAAAGACATTGCAGTGTTGCTCTGTACGTTTGTCGCGTTGGTACCTTGTATGGGTGTGCGTTACCCATTCGGGGATCCTTGTGGGCTGGCGTGAAGATATCAATAAATATATAACGATTGTAGGTAAACCTAAGAACCTGTCGCATCCAATGAAGGAATGGGCGCAGGGCCGTCCTAATGCAATATGTAACCCAATCCTAACCTAATCACCCTGACAAATGATCGTCCGCACACCACCTGGCTTAACTCTGGCCACCTCCGAATTGTTTCGAGCAAAATGAAATCTCCTCAAGATATTTTTTCTGTCAATTGACGTTGTATGTCTGGAACAGAGTGCCTACGGTTGATGTCGAACGAATGTCCTAATATTTTGTTTCAACATAGATTTTATCTCTTGTTCAAAGCTTCAATACTAATAAGGCAGACATACATTGCCGCCTCGTTCCAAATAATATATAAATTGTGAATTAAATCCGATTTATTGATTTTATATAATATAATATATCCTCAGGCCTTCCCACAAGGGTCCCCGAAGGGGTAGGCAGAGGTGTATAGGTAATACCCACACACCCACTTTCCGCCAGAGGTATATTAGGTGCCAACGTGACAGATGGCGAGTCCATCGCCGTTACTCCAGCACGACTATACATACGCCTTTGAATTTCCTCTCAGACGGCGAGGTTTCCCGATGTTTTCCTTCACCGTAAAGCTCGTGGTGTGAATAATCACTGTATTTAAGTTCAGAAAAACTCATTGGTACAGTCGGGATTCGAACTTGCGACCTTTGCGTCGCAGGCAACTGCTCGAACCACTCGGCCACCACGGCTTAATATATAAATAGTGAATTAAATCCGATTGATTGATTTTAAAATTCCTTACCTGAAATATGAAGAACAATTGCTTTATCGGGTCCTGGAAGTGATTCCTTCCATGCGTCCATTGCACTGTACTAAGCCGGTTATTAATAAAATCGTTTATAAACGACAATAACGTGCAAGAACAAACGTGCAAGAAGTTACGTGCACGTTGTTTTTATATTTACGTTACATTTTTGCAATAATTAATTAAGTAAAGAAAATAAATATCTGTATTGTCAACCATAAATTCTTGCTGTAGGTACGAGTACTACACGCTACTGAAAATGGATGACAAAACGACAACTTAACGGTCCGTTAGTACCGCAATAATTTGCTGACAAACGCTTACCAGCAACTTTCTATTGTTCGAGCCCGGCCGCTGTTTCTCTCAGCCTTAACTCGGTGCAATAAAGTTGCTTGTCCATCGGCACGAGTATAATTAACCCGGCAGCCCTGACCATTGTTAAGGAGAGCATTATGGGTTGTAAAATCTACGTTTAATGCGCTTCTGGTCGCGTTGATAGTGGCTTAGTTGTTGTACAATTAATTTTATAGGCCTATAAATAAGGGTGAATTTGGAATCCCCTTTTTCGTCGATATCGCTGTGTCTCTCACGGGAGGGGTATAGATACGCCAATTCACTAGAGACAAATATCTTCTCTCGATGTTACAATAATGACAGATGTCGATAATGTTATATACGATACAATGTCGATATGTATGGTCCATGAAAGATCTGCGAACGATTAAAGATTAAAAGGAAGTGTTTGTACTGATGGATTACACCTCTCCCGAAGGATTTCCGAAGGGGTAGGCAATGTGTGCCTGCTGTTAGACACGTTACTTACTTCGTGGAATATGTTCCCAATCTTAAACAGGTTATTTTATAATGTTATCACCGATAGTGTCACTATTTGGAATAATTTATTATAGGTCAAGGACGATAGGTGAAAAAGGCGAAAGAGATGTACGATGCGAAAGAGTGTACCTACATGAAGTGGGAAAGGAACAACACTTTCCAACTAACTAGATCAAATTCATCGGACACTCAAGAATGGGAACGTCAAGAGTACTCGAGACTGGCGATGTTAGAAAAGACTGATGAATGTGGACGAAGCGAAAGAGGTAGGTAGGTATGTAGGTCGTGAGAGATTGCTAATGATATGTAGGTCAAGGACAGAGAAACATGGACGGAGCTAAATGAGTTGCAAATACAAAAACATGCATGATAAGCATAGGAAGGTCTGGAGACTGTAGAGACAGCAAAAACCTACATTGCTCCAGAATCCATCTGATTATTACAGTACACATATATGTACAGTACAGTGATTAGTCACACCACGAGCTTTACGGTGAAGGAAAACATCGAGAGGAAACCTGCATACGTCTGAGAAGAAATTCAAAGGCGTATGTATAGACGTGCTTGAGTAACGGCGATGGACTCGCCATCTGTCACGTTGGCACCCAATATACCTCTGGCGGAAAGTGGGTGTGTGGGTATTACCTATACACCTCTGCCTAGCCCTTCGGGGACCCTTGTGGAAGGCGTGAGGATAT
>JACCPG010006273.1:0-11399 GCA_016069955.1 Drepana arcuata | reverse complement strand
ACGTCAAGAGTACCGGCGAGCATGAATGAAGGGACTGATGAACCAAGATTAATCGAAAGAGCTCTGTCTAGAACTGTCGCTCTTCTTTCCCTACTTACCCCGTGAGGGACTTGGTGATAATATGTATGATGAATCCTCCTTACCTGCAAGTTACTTATTGGGATAAGGGCTATAAAATAAAATTAATATTATACATTAATGGCGAACTGATAGGAGAAAATTTTCTCGTAATGACAGTCACAGTGGAAACAAAGACGTTAATATTCCCTTTTATATCACGGTAAGTATACTTATTACAATTTTCACTTAAGCGTCCGTAGCTGTGAGCTGTGACACACAGACGCGGCGTTTTGACTCTTGGCATCCGGCGGTTTATAGATATATTAGGTTCGGTAGGATCGCCGTATCGTTTTTATCTAGACTAGCGCAGCTCCTTCGCTAGCGAACGAGCAACGCTCTAATCTAAAGTCCGAACCCGTATTCGTCGTTTAAACAAGGCACAACACTGGTTAGCCAAAGAAGTCACCAAGCCACGACGTCAACTACAATCAGTCAACGACCTCTCGTTTTTATTTTTTTATATTTTATTATCCCACATGGGTAACAAACAAGCATGCGGCCCGCCTGATGGCTCGCATGCGGTTACCGCCGCCTATGGACGCTTGCAACACCAGGGGTATCACTCGTGCGTTGCCGACCCTGCAGGAATCTTTTCACACCCCTCTTGAAGAACTCCATGCTGTACTCCTCAGGGAAAACCTCAACGGGGAGCTCATTCCACAGCCTGAGCGTTCGCGGAAGGAAACTCCTTTGGAACCGCGCAGTGCGAGATATTTCAATTTTAATCCAAATTTTGTAACAAGTTTGTCACCTGTAACGGTGACGTTTAATACCAAAATCTACGACGCGCCGGTGTGTAACTTTCACTACCTAGGGCAGCGGAGTACTTTCGCGAAGTAATGTCAAGATTTGCAATTTCCGCCGTTCGACGGAAGCGACCGCCATTAGACGTTTGATGAAAACTCTGATGGTGGATTATCGCACGCTTCTTTGTTTGCCACTGTTATTGTTTCAAATGGGGATTTTCGTAGCTGGACACTAGAACCGTGGTGGCCGAGTGGTTCGAGCAGTTGCCTGCGACTCAAAGATCGCAAGTTCGAATCCCGATTGTACCAATGAGTTTTTCTGAACTTAAGTACAGTGATTAGTCACACCACGAGCTTTACGGTGAAGGAAAACATCGAGAGGAAACCTGCATACGTCTGAGAAGAAATTCAAAGGCTTATGTATAGTCGTGCTTGAGTAACGGCGATGGACTCGCCATCTGTCACGTTGTCACCTAATATACCTCTGGCGGAAAGTGGGTGTGTGGGTATTGCCTATACCTCTGCCTACCCCTTCGGGGACCCTTGTGGGATATATACACTAGAACCAGAGCCTAAGCCATATAAACCCATACACCTGGCAGATTAAAATTTCTGCTAGCTGAGTTTTAACAAGAAAAGTCTATGCGGACTAGTGTGGAGTAACGATATTAGATCGAATCCGCAATGAAGAGATTCGCAAATCAACTGGCGTGAATGAGCGCGTGATTGTAAAGATGAAGAAACGCATGTTACGTTGGTTTGGGCACATAGAAAGGATGAGTGAAGAAATATAGACGAAACAGATATACAAAGCAAAAGTGTGCAAGAAGAGGCAGAGGAAGGCCACGTTCCAACTAGCTGGATCAAATCGATCGGACGCTCAAGGACGGGAACGTTAAGAGTACTCGAAACCGACGAGCATGTATGAAGAGACGGATGAATGTGGACAAAGGGAAAGAGGTATGTAAGTCTAGTGAGAACTGGCGCTCTATAAACTCTGCCTACCCCGTTAGGGACTTGGCGTGATGATATGTATGCATGTAAGTCTATGAATGGAGAATAGGATGGCGAGTGATGAGAGACAATCGCCGCATTAAAGTGGGATTTTATCACCATACTTAATTATTAAGTAAGCCAGAACCATGAAAATCCAGTGACCATTGAAATAATTGCGAGCGTGCAAGCTCGAGAGCCTCCGAGTGCCAAAATGCTGATGCACTTTGCATAAATTTGCACTTTTTTATCACCAATTGCGAATATAAATCGGTTAGCGAATCGTCCATTGGGATTTCTGCTTCCATTCTACTACCTACTAATATTATAAACGTGAATGTTTGTGTGCATGTTTGTTTCTTAATCACGCGCGCAGGAACAGAATTTTATTATTGCCTGAATTAACACATAGGACTATGTCTGTAAGTAAGAAGTTTGTGAAGAATATTCGAAACCTGCGGGTGACATCGTACACTGTCTGTATTCAGTCGATTCAAATCATTAATTAGTTTGTTCAAACCGATCGATACAGTTTAACTAACGACGATTATTGAAATTGCGGCCTGCTATCGGAGATAGTGTAATGGACGTCAAATAACGGCCCAATTTGAACCTTATTGGCGTTATCTCGGGTTGTTGGTTCTATTGTCTATTAAACTTGATTGTTCTGACAAGTTAGAGTTGTGCCTTGGGCATAGCAAGAAAGCAGACAAACGAGCACCCTTCTCAAGGCGATATTTTGGTGTGCTCCGTGGTACTTAAAAAGCTATTTAAGAGTTTAATGTAATTATAGTGCGATATTACTAAATTTTACCTTAGTTAAAAAACACCTATATCTTTTGATATTTATTCTTTCTAATAATAAATATTAGCTGCAGAAAGGTTTCTAGAACTCCCCAAAGAGAATCATAATACGATGCACGAATAATACCTTTACGCATCTACGCTGCTAACTTACGATTCCTCATGTAGTGCCTACGGTAACCGCATACAGCCAAACTGATGGAGGTTATGGAGATGTATGCTTGGTTGCAATATGTGTGTAAAAGAAGTGAAGCTCAGTAGAATAGATTTGTACGTAAATCATAGTAAAGATATTTGGCCCATTGTTTTGGCGCCCAACATGTGACATATTATTTATTGGCATCCATCCTTCGCTAAAACTAAAGTGCAGATCTTAGCACACTAAAGTAAAAAATACCACCGGTGGTAATAATTCATACAGATTTCGAATTCACGATGCATTCAGAACCCAACAAAAGGAATTAGGTTAATATTCGAACGGATCCGGATTTTGCGGGAGGTGGGTGCTTAATCCACTCTGTCTTTTGTAGTTCTGAACAATGGAAATTGCATTTCGTTTATTGAGATTTCGTGTTTGTGGCGTACTGCGAATTTACGTAACATTGAATGCTTGTTAAAAAGATCTTGGAATATATTTATTCTCGAGTAATGTTACTGAAAGGAAACATTTGAAGTTCCAACAACGGCGGTCAGTAACAATGAGGCTTTTCTAAGCTTAATTAGAATGGTCCATTACACTAGGAGCTTTACGGTGAAGGAAGGCTTTGAGAGCTGCATTAAGTATGGGAAGAAATAAAAAATCTTTTCTCACATTGGCATAAAGTATTATTTTAGTACATCAACTGGCGTGAATGAGGGCGTGATTGTAAAGATGAAGAGAGGCATATTACGTTGGTTTGGAAACATGGAAAGGATGAGTGAAGAAAGATTGACGAAACAGATATACAAAGCAAAAGTGTGTGCAAGTAGAGGCAGAGGAAGGCCACGTTCCAACTACCTGGATCAAATCGATCGGACTCTCAAGGATGGGAACGTTAAGAGTACTCGAAACCGACGAGCATGTATGAAGAGACTGTTGAATGTGGATGAAGCGAAAGAGGTATGTAAGTCTAGAGAGAACTGGCGCTCTATACTCTCTGCCTACCCCGTTAGGGACTTGGCGTGATGATATGTATATGTATGTATGCATGTATGTATTTTAGTAGATAAAAATTTTTCATATCACTAATCACCCAAAGTATTTATTAGTTTTTTTACATATATCACGCCATCCCACGACGGTACCCAAAGGGGTAGACAGAAGTGTATAGGTAGTAGCCACACACCCACTATCGATATCTAATAAGTATTTCGTCTAAAGTAAGCTTTTAAGACATGGATGTTTTCAGTAGATATCACAAATTATACTTACTTAAATGTAAAAGGTTTGCCAAAACTTTGCCACTGCAATATCTAGTGATTTACCTGTCCTACCGAGTTTGCCAAGAATGTACGTTTGGAATTGTTTTGGTACCGAGTCGGAAACATTCACGGGTCGTTAAAACAGTCGTCCACTTGATACATTATTATTTTTATGTGCTTTAACAGTCGTGTACCCCTATTTCTTATTGTAATTTGTGATTTGGGCGCCCACCGTGGGTGCCGATAAAAGGTTTTCGCTTAGTGCGTTACTAGTATCCTTGATAAGCGATTTGTTTTAGTGATGCGTTAATGTTTTTAGTGATCTATTCTTGTCTATACTAATATTATAATGAGTCAGAGATTGTTCTTCGCAATCGCAAATCTTTGAACAAATGTATAAATAGTGAGTATAAAACCCAGAACATTAATTTTATGGATTACTTGTTAAGCCGCGGTTACGACTTTTTAAAATTTGATTTCGTGGATAGATAATTTTGTATGAAATATTATATATCCTATGTGTATCTGGGATACAAATACGTACGTATGGTCTATCCCTTTGCCAAATTTCATCCAAGTCCGTTCAGACCTTATAGCGTGTTTCGGTAACAAACATTATTACAATGTAACACATTTATAATATACATACTAGCTGAACCTCGCGGTTTCATCCGCGTTAAAATCCATTTCATTAGTATAATTTTATCTAAATTTATTTTGCAGAACAAAACATATGTGGTAACCCAGCTAATAATTTACCTCTGTGCCAAATTTTCTTTGATTCCGTTTAGCCGTTCTGGCGTGATAAGTTACAAACATCCATACATACATACTCACAAACGTTCGCATTTAAAGTTTAGTTGGACTATAGAGGGTGATGGGAGATATTTGGAAATGGAACTCGAGTACCAAAGGCGCCGCGGTCTTGTTATCCGGATCTCCGGTATTTGTATGCTGGTACCAGTGCGAACAATGACCGGGCTATCGTTGCAGCGGCCATTAGATATGCAGCGTGCATGCGCCCGCTACTTCCCTATAGTCGAGGAGGTGGTGGTAAATACGGGAATATGTACTCATATGTCTTAAAATAATCTTTTCTTTTGTCAAATTTTTTTTCCTTAATTCTATAACTCAAATCGTTTACTCAACGTTTTATACATTCACATACGTTATGTTTGTTCAAAACCGCATGTTTATTTTTTACCAATTTTTTTTCATGGTTACAAATTTCATAATGAAATAAATAAAAATAGTTTATCCTCTAAAGCTAATTAGTTACGTACCCTGGTTGTTTTGAAAAAACATATCACGCTACTTTTCATTAAATATAATAAAATTATTAAAGTCTGCTAATTCTATGATAACCGTTTGTCGGTAACTGTAATCCTCATGATAGGTAGCGACTGCCATAACCGGAATTTTCTTTGTTGAAGCCGATAGATATATCAGGTCGGCCGGTGACTCTTGAAGTACAACAATAAAGGGGTCAGGAGTCGGCTAAAGTCGCAAATGCAGGCTAAGGGGGTGGCGGGGTGACCTCCTCCACCCCACGACTGCTTCCGTCCATTAGGTGAGGAAGCGAATTGAAGGCTATTTACACATACACACGTGATATTGATACATCTCCAACGTGGTTGCGTTTCATAGGGGATTATTTTAGCTGAATTTTAAGCACAAAGATTGTAAGTTCGAATCCCGACTGTACCAATAAGTTTTCCGGAACTTAAGATTAGTCACACCACGCGGTTTACGTTGAAGGAAACCATCGAGAGGAAACCTGCATACGTTTGAGAAGAAATTCAAAGACATATGGTGTAGTCGTCCTTGAGAAACTATGATGGGCTCGCCATTTGTCACATTGGCACCAAAAATAGGTGCTATGTGCGTGTAGTACCTTTTCCTACCGCTTCGGGGACCCTTGTGGGAAGGCGTGAAGATATAATAATAATAATAAAAAGCTTTTCAGAGAGTCTGTGAAATGTGGAGGTAATTCCTCCGAAGGCACAGGCTTGCTTAATCAAGATATAATAATCTTCACAATATTACATTAAGTATTCTTATTCGTACTACCTCCAGAGAAATACAGTTCTGTTTAATAATCAAATGCTTGCTCTCGAGCTTTATTTCAGTTGTAAACGAAAATAAACTTAACTGCTCTGAAATATAGTAAAATTTTACACTACAAGAAATCGAGTTGATATTTTGATTAACGTCTCAGCGAAATTTGATCTTTATTTTTGGCAATTTAAAGTTTCATTTCATTCGAACTATGTCGAGTGTGAAACAACGTAGATTTTAGTCTGATAACTTTTGCAAATGATTAAGTTTTCTATTTCGTCTTGAATACAGTTGATTTTCTATTGTTTGCTTGAAAGGTGAATATTTCAGCGATTCGTGATCGCATAGTGCGATGGTTTGGTTTTGTTTTGGTTCCGTATGTGGTTTCGGTCGGTAGCGAGCCTTTTAATTGAATGCCAGAGTTAGTTAAAAGCTATTTGCAGTGTGTACCCACATTTCTGTGGTCGCATTATGGGCATATTGAAATGCTGGAATAACGTGGAAGATCCACTGCAGAACTTCTTCGACTTTCTCCCTAAAAAGTATGAAATTCTCAAAATGTGTGTGAAAATATTGCTGCACGGTTGGCTAAATAATGGCTAAATAATATATTTTAAAACTAGCCGTGGTAGTCGTGTGGTTCGATGAATAGTCTCCAACACAAAAATAGCTCGTTCAAATCTGTACTAATGAGTTTTTCTGAACTTAAGTACGAGCTTTACGGTGAAGGAAAACATCGTAAAGAAACCTGCATACGTTTGAGAAGAAATTCTAAGATGAATGTACAGTCGTGCTTGAGCAACGGCGATGGATTTGCCATATGGCACGTCGGCATCCAAAATATATATCAGGCGGAAACTACTACCTACGCACCTCTGTCTACCCTTGTTGGAAGGCGTGAAAATATAAGTGAAGATAAATATATACCACCGAAGATTATTCTATATACACATATACACACGTAGTGTCGGGCGTCCTAAGGCACGTTGGACGGACGACCTTAAGAGGGTTGCTGGCAGCGGATGGATGAGAAGGGCCGAAGACAGAGTATGGTGGCGCGCCATAGAAGAGGCCTATGTCCAGCAGTGGACTGCTGTAGGCTAGACTAGATGATGGTGATGATGATGATATACACACTTACTTACGTCTTAGAATTCCTTCTCAAACATATGATCTTATCCTGTCGGTATGTATTTTCTTAAATATATATTATATATATATATTCGATGTTTCCATCACGGTAAAGTTCGTACTTAAGTTCAGAAAAACTCATTAGTACAGATTTGAACGAGCTATTTTTGTGTTGGAGACTATTCATCGAACCACACGACTACCACGGCTAGTTTTAAAATATATTATTTAGCCATTATTTAGCCAACCGTGCAGCAATATTTTCACACACATTTTGAGAATTCCATACTCTTTAGGGAGAACGTCGAAGAAGTTCTGCAGTGGATCTTCCACGTTATTATATATATATATAAAAAAGCTCGACCACGTTTCAAAAAGGTCTGGAAAGTTAATTATCACTTTTTAATTTCCCCCTTGTTATTTATGTTGCCGTCCTCTCCAGGCATGCGTGCTTGCCACGGCTCCGATATTACACTGAATTTATTGTCTCCCTACGGTTGGTATGGCACCCTTTTTTTAAATGGTTTGTGTTTATTTACACCGGTACTTTAAAACGTACATTTTCAGCGCTGTATTAGTGTGTACCGACAAATACTCAAACATTAGTGGAAGGTTGCACACTTACACATGGCACTACCTACATTAACGATATAGGTAGTACCATCCACGAAGACATAGTGAAGTGAAGTGCATAGAGTGTAAGTGTGCAACCTTCCACTAATGTTTGAGTATTGTCGGTACACACTAATTACCTATGAGCGCACACGCACACTACAATTAATACACTCGGGTCATACTCCCCGCATCCCGCGACCCCCTCCACAAGAAATTGGTGGGGCGCGTCTTTGTGGATGGCACTATCTATAGCCGGCGGTAATCGCTTACCTCACGCCTTCCCACAGGGGTCCCCAAGGGGTAGGCAGAGGTGTATAGAATATGTAAAAGTTTTAATAACACAAGTGTGAAACATATATGAGAATTTTTTTTATCTATACTATCTATACTAATATTATAAAGCTGAAGAGTTTGTTTGTTTAAACGCGCTAATCTCAGGAACTACTGGTTGGAATTGAGAAATTATTTATTTTTGTGTTGGATAGTCCCATTTCTCTAGGAAGGCTTTAGGCTATATAACATCACGCTACGACTAATAGGAGCGAAGCATAAATGAAAAATGTTGCAAGAACGGGAAAAAAATATTCCTTTTTGAGAGCTTCCGTTGCGTACGCTGCGTAAACGGTTTAAGTTACACAAATGTCATGTATGAGGGAATTGTTCCTCATTAAAAGTTCGAAAAAAAGTCCCCGACAGCATATGTCTATCTTTTAAGATTGACACCTTTTTATGGCAATTAAGTCCGCGATGGGCTCCTAAACAAAACAACTTAACCGATTTCAATCAAATTTGCACACCGTTGCAGTTTGATCCAACTTAAAGGATAGGATAGCTTACATCACAATTAGTCCCGACAGGTAGCGCTGCGATCGTGTTTCAGGAAATTTTACTTTTTCACCCGGGCGAAGCTGGGCGGGACAGCTAGTCTTGAATATAATTAAAAGAGAGACAGCGAGTGTGGTATAAAAAAACTATCACTGTGCAAACCTTCATCCGAGTCCGTTCAGTATTTTTCCGTGAAAGAGCAACAAACATCCCCACGAACAACGAAAGTTTATAATATTTATTATTAGCGAGTAAAGGGTTTACTTATTTCAATGAACAAGATCTTTTACGACCGGCAACGCAGTTAACTTGGCCCAAAAACCATTCCGGTATCGCAGCACGCTTACAAATCGCCCGACTTGGCCTACCTTAAGTAACTAAGCGCAATCAAAACTATTACAAGCAACACGTGAGCGCCAAGTTCATACATTAACTTGGCCCTTACGAACGTGCCTGGAACACAGGTCAATATGGGCTGTTACCTGTACCCATCATTTGAGTCCTAAAAAATGATATTTTCGAGACGAGCTTGACTGTGAAGGAAAAAATCAAGAGGAATTCTGCATACGTTTGAGAAGACATTAAAAGATGCATATATGTATAGTTGTGCTTGAAAAACGGCGATGGACTCGCCATCTGTCATGGTGGCACCTACCTCACATCTCTGCCTACCCCTTCGGGGTCCCTTGTGGAAAAGCGTGAGGTTAAGATTCACTCGCCAGTTTTAAGACTTCAAACAGCAAAGCTGTCCGTTCTGTCTAGCTGTGTGTCCGGGTGACTATTTAATATTCTCTTCGCATCGGGGTGCGGCCTAGTATTGACTCTTACTACAACCGAGTATTTTATTCAATTATATGTAAAATGTATACCCCTTTTCCTGTTCTTGCTCATGAATTCCGCAATGCCTTTGTGCTATTTTTCTATATTGGTTCCACAGAGAATTCCTTTCCGACGTTGGGTTTGTATTGAAAATGTTTTTCTTCATAGGCTGTTCGCGCGTCATAGAATATGTTAACGTTTATTTACACGGCTTTGAAAATATTTTATAATTTTGTGAGTATGAATATAAGTCTATGACACGCTCCAAATTTTAAACAGACGAATTAAGCGTAATTTAAATGGAGAATTTGGAGACAACAGCAATGATAATGACAGTGGATAACTTCTAGAAACCCAACGATAGCGCGTGCTAATTATATAAAGTGACATCTAGTGTCAGAAAGCTAGAAAATCTATCGTAGAGTGTGAAATATTACTAGCCGAAAAGATTTTTCTTTTATTGACTGTGCTTCCCCTGTTTATGTTTGCCTGGTACCTACATCCCACCGACGGATCAAGACTTTCTTCCAAGGTTAACAAGTGTCTGTGTAGCGTTGGCCAGTCCATGTGTTGCCCAGATCTTGTCAGGTCTTTTAGGTACCGATTTCTTTGATGGAAAAATGTTGCCATCTCCTGGATTCCCACGTCTAGCCACTTATTTCGAAACAAATGAATAAATCGGGCTTTCGTCTTCGTCTAGGGAAGTCGATCTTCCTGTTTGCCTTCATGACGCCAAGTAAGCGGTTATTTAGTCTACCGTTGGAACAATGAGAAACTTACAATGAGGTCGAGGCATCTGTTTCCGAATTAGTATCGTCTAATAGATTTAAATACGATGTTTATTGCCTATAGTTTAAACAGACTAATTAATTACCCGCCCTGTTTGTAATACAGAGAAATGACGTAAATGCCTGCGTTAATTGGCTAATGTAACTCCAAAACTCTCAACTTTACCTATGGGGGCTGTTTGTAAAAACATTTTTACTCACCGCCCTTGCGGTCTTGTTTCATTATAACTTTTAATGAGGCTCTTTCGGTATCAGTACTGAATAAGATTTAAGATTACACGTTATATCGCCAGTCAAACATCTCAGTCGCACCTTTGATAATTAATTTTAAGATAACACACTTCAATAACATAACTTTAAAAGCTCGGCTCTTTTCGGGATCTCTGACGCTTTTCTCCTCTCCTACGCAATCTCTCTGACCTCTGAAATATGAACATGTATTAATTTAAATAATGAATTATATGATCTATCTTTATTATCACGCCGTGTCTCTGGCGAGACACTCATAAGTCTCTTCACGCATGCTCGCCTCTTTGAATACTCTAGACGTTCCCATCGCTGAGTGTTCGATCGATTAGATCTAAGTAGTTTGAACTCTGCCCTTCTTCTAATTATATTATGAATATTTTAGTTTTAGTTCATATTTTATGTAAAGGTGATAAATATAATTGTAAACGGCTTTAATAACATCTAAAGCAATTATATTCCTCGATTAACGTCATGAAAGGGCTTCTAATCTACTGTATTAAATTATTTAGATGGTACTTTAAATGAGGTCACCTTTTTGTATAATTAATGTTAAAATATATTTAAGGGCTCACGGCAAAGTTGCTTCTGCGCATGTTCAACAATCTGCCATGATAAGATGACATATGGTCAGTTTTTAGATGTGCCACTTAGGAATCTATGTATATATATTATTTTATTAATATGTAAAAGCCAATAATCTGAGTTCCTTTCCGGGTATGTAGGCAATAAGAGGGAAGAGCGCCAGTACTCCCCATACCTCTTTCGTTTCATGCACATTCGTCAGTCCCAGTAGTCTGCCACATTATTTGTAATTGGTTTAAAGACAGTGATAATGATAAAAGAAACCTTT
>JACCPG010006271.1:0-15768 GCA_016069955.1 Drepana arcuata | reverse complement strand
GAGGACAAGGCTAAGCTGGCGTCGATGAAGCTCGGTGTGCTCAACAGAGCTAAGCAGTACTTCACATCTTCACAAAGGCTGCAACTTTATAAGTCGCAAGTTCGGCCACATATGGAGTACTGCTGCCACCTGTGGGTTGGAGCCCCTGGATACCAGCTAGGGCCTTTTGACGCGGTTCAGAAACGCGCCGCTAGAATTGTCGATGATCCTTTGCTCACAAGCGGCTTGGAATCACTAAGTCTGAGGAGAGACTTTGCCTCCCTGTGTGTGTTTTACCGCTTGTATAACGGGGAGTGTTCAGCAGAATTGTTCGACATGATGCCCACTTCCACCTTCTACCACCGCACCTCTCGCCATCGACGGGGAATTCATCCCCATACCTGGGAACCACAAAGGTCTCGCACTGTGCGCTTCCAAAGGAGTTTTATTCCGCGAACGCTCAGGCTGTGGAATGAGCTCCCCGTTGAGGTTTTCCCTGGAGAGTACAGCATGGAGTTCTTCAAGAAGGGTGTGAAAAGATTCCTGCAGGGTCGGTAACGCGCGAGTGATACCCCTGGTGTTGCAAGCGTCCATAGGCGGCGGTAACCGCTTACCATCAGGCGGACCGCATGCTTGTTTGCCACCCAAGTGGTATAAAAAAAAAAAAAAAAAAAAAAAAAAACGCAAAAGGCTACGCGCAAGTGATACTTCGGTATTGTATGCCTAATAGGCTGCGGTAACCGTTTTCCATCGGGGGGGCCTCATGCTTGTTTGCCTCTCATGTTGTGTTAAAAAAATGTACGTCATTGCAGTGCAGTAAATACTAATTACGTGTCCATAAAATGTTTTGTGGTTCGGAACAATTCGGCAGTGGAGTGTGTGTACAAGTGTCTTAAAAACTGTATGTTATTATGTGAGGTCAACGCATTGATTGTAACAATTACGCCCAATGTAACATATCGCAAATAGTATTAACATATTTACTCAATCATTATTGATAGTAGACTCTGTGACCTTCATAAATAAGATTATTTTTGTAACGATTAAAGCGACAAATAAGGATGTAGTCCGCCTATACCTGCAGGAATGTAGAGAAGAACTACATGCAGTACCTCACGGGGTAAGCAGTCAGACCAAAGGCCACTATGTGGTTTAATACGGCGAACGCTCAGGCTGTAGAATAAACTCCCCGTCGCGGTTTTCCCTAAAGAGTACACAATGAAGTTCTTCAAGAATAAGAATAAGTAAGATTTTAGGAAAGATTATTTCAGGGTCAGTCGTCTGCGAGTGATATACCTGGATGTGCAAGCTAATAAAACGTTAACGATTACCGTCGGGCGATGCCATAAGCGCATGCTTGTTTTACTACTTAGCAAGTACACAAAAAGTGTACTATCGACATATCGTTGGTTAAATAACTCCATTTAAAAGATTCAGACCGGGCCATGTTTGAGTTGGAAATAGCGTGTATCAACCAAATTGTGGGTCAGGGCAGGCGACTGCCAGTAGGTAGTTGGCGACATTCCGCACGCAACGGAAAGAGTGAAGCGAAATATATCCCAAATGATTTCATGTTAATTAATTAAAGCCGTGGTGGCCGAGTGGTTCGAGCAGTTGCCTGCGACGCAAAGGTCGCAAGTTCGAATCCCGACTGTACCAATGAGTTTTTTCTGAACTTAAGTACAGTGATTAGTCACACCACGAGCTTTACGGTGAAGGAAAACATCGAGAGGAAACCTGCATACGTCTGAGAAGAAATTCAAAGGCGTATAGTCGTGCTGGAGTAACGGCGATGGACTCGCCATCTGTCACGTTGGCACCTAATATACCTCTGGCGGAAAGTGGGTGTGTGGGTATTACCTATACACCTCTGCCTACCCCTTCGGGGACCCTTGTGGGAAGGCGTGAGGATATATTATATTATATACTATTTTATTATATTATATAATAAATATATTTATGGGTTAAGACAAAAAATTATGTGTACCTACAAATCCCTTGAATTCGATAAACACATAAAAATAATCGAGGCGGCGACAAGAGAGCTGGTTTACGTACCTCTTAAAGGTTGCAAATAAACAAACGGAAGAATTTTAAGGTTTTAAAAAAAAACAAATGTTAACCATAAAGGTATAAATATAGAGCCGATGAGGCTGAGTTTCGAGTCACTTGTAAAATCAAAATTAATTGGTAAAAAGAATTCAGGTTCGGGATAGGGATATTATATCACAAAACGAAGTTTATGGTGCAGGAAAACATCTTGAGGATACCTGCATACGTTTTAGAAGATCAAAAACGACGAGGGTCATCGGTCACCTTGGCGCCTAAATATATCTGCAGAGAGGATTCTCGGTGTACTAAACGATGAACTAAAAAAATACCCCCGAAAATATCCCAATGTGCTGAAGGATGCTTTGTTGTCCAGGAACGGATGGTTTAGACGCTAATAAATAACAATTCGTTTGGAAAGAAATTCAAAGGTGTATGTATAGTCGTGTTAGAGTTCGGCGAAGGACAGACTATGTATCACTTTGGCACCTAAAATATATCCTCTGGCGGAAATTGGATGGTTACTACTGGTATGTTGGGACAGCGTGAAACAGAAAAAAAACAAAAATGTACACATGTACCCCGCGGCTTCACCCGCGTAAAATTTATTTTCATTGGTACGCTTTTTCTGAAATATACGTATTAATTAATACAACTAATAATCTATCTCTGTGCCAAATTTCATCCAATTTTGTTTAGTAATTTATACGTGAGGAGGTGTTTATTCGTTCGAATTTTTAAGACATTTGAAATAAACGTGACATATGCTACAATGAGTTTGTAACAGCTCCGCGTTTGTCACGCCATCTGTGTATCAGTACGAGAAAACAAGACCGGTATTTCAGCTCCCCTTGCGTATTAAAGTTGAGCACTGCGTGCTATAATTTAAGGCCTCACCATGCGCGTGCGCAGACATAATGTCACAATCTCATTTATGGCCTTTCGACCTTTCCTTGGGCGTCTGAATTAATGAGCCCACGTTACGTGGAGGCCATGTTAAAACTTTACCAATTCCCAAAAGTGATATATTAACCACTTAATTGTATAATAAGTAATAATATATCCTCACGCCTTCCCACAAGGGTCCCCGAAGGGGTAGGCATAGGTGCATAGGTAATACCCGCACACCCACTTTCCGCCAGAGGTATATTAGGTGCCAACGTGACAGATGGCGAGTCCATCGCCGTTACTCCAGCACTTAATTGTATGTATGTATATAGTAGTGATGAATAACATCAAGTGGAAACCTGCATACGTTTGAGAATAAATTCTAAGGCGTATATATAATTGTGTTTGAGTTACGGCGATGGACTCGCCATCTGTCACGTTGGCAAATATATATTCGGCGAAAAGCGGGTGTGTGGGTACTATACACATCTGCCTTGTGGGAAGGCGTGAAGATAAATGATCTTATATTAACTTTATTCTCAGGCCTGATTGCAACTTGTTTTTTTTTTTTATACAACAAGAGTGGCAAACAAGCATACGGGCCATCTGATGGGAAACGGTTACCGCAGCCTATTTACGCTCACGATACCGAAATATCACTTGCGTGTTGCCACTCTGTGTTCGGAGAGTTATAGTGTGTTGGCAGCATAATGGGTTTAATCCCTCTGCTTCCAACACAATGTAACAATCCTTCCCCCTCCCCAAGGAGCTTATTACTGGAAACCTTATTCACCGCGTAGGAACACAACACAAAAAAAATGTTATTTGGCTACGGACGTCTATAAGGTGGAGGTCCTGCCCCAGTCGGGCAGCTCCGAATTCGAACGGGAAACCCGTTATGCCCTACCTCTCTTAAACTGCTAACAGAAGCAACAAATTGTATCTATATATGATTATATTTTAAACTCTTCGCTTGAGATGTCTATGTGGAGCACAGTTATGATAAGAGGATCAAACCGCGACCTGTTGACAGTTAAGTTCATCTGTCATTTGTCATTTTGTAGTAGGAAAGTTTACGATCGGAGTGCGACGCGCGAGTGATAATACCCTTGGTGTTGGTAGCGAACATAGGTGGGGATCGTATGATTAATTACCTCCTTAGCGTTATCCGGATTATCTTGATCATAAGAAGCCGTGGTGGCTTAGTAGTTCGAGTTGCCTGCGACACAAAGATCGCAAGTTCGCATCCCGACTGTACCAATGAGTTTTTCTGAACTTAAATACAGTGTATAGTCACACCACCACCACTTTACGGTATAGTCGCCTATTAGTATAGGTACCTTAAATATATCTCTGGCGGAAAGTGGGTGTGTGGGTACTACCTATACACCTCTGTCTACCTCTTGTGGGAAAGCGTGAGGATAATTTTACCTCCTTAGCGTAATCTAAACATAACCAAAAATAACATAAGTTATTAATACGAAAGTTTGTGCGGGATTATGTGACTTATTAACTCCAGAACGACTAAAAAGAACTGGATAAAGTTTGTGGCAGAGATTTATTATTTGCTGGATTAGCACATGAGATCTAGTACTAGAAAAACTACTAATAAAATCAAATATTACGCAGGGAACCATAGGGCAAAGATATAATTTTTATATATTTCACTCTGTATACTAAACATATTTCATATTAAAGGAGTGAAAGGAAATCCTCCAAAAATACATAATATATGAATAATTCTTTATGTAAATCAATTCCGTTCGAGTTTTAACGACGTCCATACAAAGTGTGCTTAGCTGTCCCGGGGCGTAGCTAAGCTGGTTCACCTTGGACTCTCATTCAATACTTTTTATTTAGTTCACATTTGCCAGCACAATGTTATTTTTGAAACGAACCTTTGATTATAAATACATTTATACATATGATAATACACTCCGAGGCTTAGAGTAGAGCGGAGATAGGAAGAGTAGAGCGTCATTCATAAGTCTCTTCATACATACTCTCAGGCTACGATCACTCTTGAGGTTCCCATCTTTGGGTGTCCGATCGGTTTGGTCTTAGTAGTTGGAATTCTTGTAACTTTCAACGATTTTGACAGGGTACAAGTATCAATTACGCATGACGAAGAAATCAAAAAATATTATGACAAAAAATATATTTTTAATAACCTACAATTTATTCAGCTATGTGGCGCCCCCACACGACTTTTTTTGACGACGACGCGGATTTTTGTACTTAAATATAACAATGTTTTCATAACATTAATTACATTTGGTGCGAGTATAACTAAGTATCAATATCAAATTTACGCAAAGGCAATACTGAAATGTGGGTGTAAGGAGACCTTATATCTGTATTCGCCATCACGTCGAGCCTCGACAGGGAATAATGAGCTCTAGTACCATATATTAAAGTTCACAATCATCTGAACTTACTTGAGGCCAGAAAACAAGTTAGGTGTTAAAATCATGCCATACTTGTGTGGGTGCTCCAAGGCCCTTCGACGAGTCGCATCCTTGAACGTATCCGATACGGACTGCTAGTTTCATCACAGCACAAACAAAGCGCGGAATTGCAAAGATCTTGCTTTTTTAATTATCCTAATACAATAATATCGAGTCCCTGTCGTGTAAGCAATTAATTACATGCAATTAATATTCGAACAATAGGCGCTAAGTAACGTTGTTCAGTTCAGGAGCTTGGCAAAAAGAAACTAAATTATTACTGTTCTATGTGGGCCTCTTGCTCTGCTCTTATAATGCTTGTTAATAAACAGCCGTGGTGGCCGAGTGGTTTGAGTAGTTGCCTGCAACGCATAGATCGCAAGTTCGAATTCCGACTGCACCAAAGTCACACCACGAGCTTTACGGTGAAGGAAAACATCGCGAGGAAACCTGCATACGTCTGAGAAGAAATTCAAAGGCGTATGTATAGCATACGGCCCATCTGATGGGAAACGGTTACTATTAACGGTTATACCTATTTACGCCCACGATACCGAAGTATCACTTGCGTGTTGCCACTCTGTGTTCGGAGAGTTATAGTGTGTTGGCAGCATAATGGGTTTAATCCCTCTGCTTCCAACACAATGTAACAATCCTCCCCCCTCCCAAGGAGCTCATTACTGGAAACCTTATTCACCGCGTAGGAACACAACACAAAAAATTGTGTTATTTGGCTACGAACTTCTATAAGGTGGAGGTCCTGCCCCAGTCGGGCAGCTCCGAATTCGAACGGGAAACCCGTTATGCCCTACCTCTCTTAAGTCGTGCTTGAGTAACGGCGACCTTGGCACCTAAAAATTATCTCTGGCGGAATGTGGGTGTGTGGGTATTGCCTACCTCTTCGGGGACCCTTGTGGGAAGGCGTGAGGAAATATACCTTTCAAGTAGTTTTTAAAAGGGGTAGGCGGGGGGTGACCGGAGGCTTACCATGTCAGAGATATATTTTCGGTGCCAACACGACTGATGCTGATAGCAGTGTATTTAGAAGAAAGAAAGAGACGTTTATATGTGCCTATTTCAAAGATGCATGTGAAGAACGCTAATCCACTGTGAGTACTGCTTGAGAGAAAGTCGTCGGTCATTGGATAAAATGCAATAATGTCTTCTTTGTTATAAAACTTACCAGCTTTCCCGGCTTGGGTAGCGTTAATTAGGATTTCTTAATGAATTAAGGTACTTACACTTTTCCCGGATATAAAACCTTACCTTTTATATAGCCGTGGTGGCCGACTGATTCGAGTAGTTGCCTGCATCCAGACTGTGCCAATGAGTTCGCAAAACTTAAGCGCCTACAGTGATTAGTCACACGAGCTTTACGGTGAAGGAAAACATCAAGAGGAAACCTGCATACAGAATGGAAAACATTGTTTACATGCATATCATCACGTTAAAACCTTTATGGGGTAGGCAGAGAGAGAGATTTCTCTCTCGACTTATAAACCTTTTTCATTAATCTAATACATTCATACATGCTCACCGGAACAAACGCATCTTAACCAAATTTATACTACTCTTATGCATCTGACATATCCAAGATATAGAGAGAATTGTCTGCCTACCAGTGAGGGTTAGCCTACCTATTTTCTGTGATCGTATACCTTATGCAATATTAATTTGTAATATATCCAAACGACCACCCAGCTCTTAGCCTAAGTAGTATAGGTAAATCCATGTTCCCATCTAATGACGCCAAATGGCGTAACAGCCGAGGTTGTCAGCTAAGTGACAACATGGAATACTTAATTACTGTGGTATTGCCTCATTACACGAGTGTAGGGCTCCTTGAATTAGCAATTCGTCATTAGATGACACTTTGAGCGTACTGTGGGTGACGAAATGCGATTTATTTAGGAATTAGTTTCCTCTTAGTACAGTGATTAGTCACACCACGAGCTTTACGGTGAAGGAAAACATCGAGAGGAAACCTGCATACGTCTGAGAAGGAATTCAAAGGCGTGTGTATAGTCGTGCTTGAGTAACGGCGATGGACTCGCCATCTGTCACGTTGGCACCTAATATACCTCTGGCGGAAAGTGGGTGTGTGGTATTACCTATACACTTCTGCCTACCCCTTCGGGGACCCTTGTGGGAAGGCGTGAGGATATATTATTATTTTTATTTTATTAGTTTCCTCTAATTGATTCATTAGCTGTCGCCGACACAAGCTTTGAATACTTATTTGTTACCTACTTAGTAGCTCAAGTAATACATACTAGTTGCATTCCGTGGAGCTATAGATAGTGCCAGCCACGAAGACGCGCCCCACCAATTTGTAGTCGAGAGGGATCCGGGGAGTATGACGCGAGTCTATTAATTGTAGTGTGCGTGTGCACTCATAGGTAATCTGTGTACCCATAATACTCAAACATTAGTGGAAGGTTGCACACTAACACTATAAGCTCTAGGGAAGAATAGTGGGGTGCGTCTTCGCGGATGGCACTATCTATACCCGCGATATAAACATCGGTTGACTGTATTGTGTAACTTCTTACAAGCTTTAAGATCTTTTTCTCCTTCGACGGATTCAAAGGAATTAAAGCAATATGAATTTGGTTTTTATTCTACAAAGGAGGCAAGCACAAACAGAACAAACCAAGAATATTTTAGTAACGTAAGGAACATGTAAAACAAGTAAGTGTACATGTAACAGTTATTGAACGTCACGTACTAAATATAAAACTACAGTTACCAACGATTCCAAGAAATGAAAACCTGTCAGGAGAAGAAGCAGCGGAACAAATTTTCTGAGATATTTTTTTAAAATCTTGATTTTAAGTAGGAGTATATAATAATATATAATATAATATATCCTCACGCCTTCCCACAAGGGCCCCGAAGGGGTAGGCAGAGGTGTATAGGTAATACCCACACACCCACTTTCCGCCAGAGGTATATTAGGTGCCAACGTGACAGATAGCGAGTCCATCGCCGTTACTCAAGCACAACTACACATACGCCTTTGAATTTCTTCTCAGACTGTAGGTTTCCTCTCGATGTTTTCCTTCAACGTAAAGCTCGTGGTGTGACTAATCACTGTACTTAAGTTCATAAAAACTCATTGGTACAGTCGGGATTCGAACTTGCGACCTTTGCGTCGCAGGCAACTGCTCGAACCACTCGGCCACCACGGCTCGGCTCAAGTAGGAGTAGAAAGGTAGAAGTTTCAATAAAGAGGGTCTGTCTGAAGGAACTGTCGCTCTAATCTCTTTGCCTACCCCTCGAAAGATCAGGTGTGAAGATACATGTTTGTAAGATGGCGAACAAGCATTCGGATTGAAAATACGTGATAAAATATTGAAGTGTAGACCTAAGGGTTGCTGTACTGGTATTATGTGATGGGCGTTCCTTGGTTCTACCAGTACAGTAATCAAATGTGCATTATGAAAGAGTTATTGTCAAACTTACAAGAACATAACACTACCCAGAAGCTGTGCCATTTCACTGCAATTAAAACAATAATATTTTCTGTAACGGCGAGTCATACATGTTATGTAAGTTCAGCTATTGAATAATTAAAGCCATAGATCTGTCTGTACCTCGGTGTGAGTCAACAGGAACTGACTAATAACCAAGTTGTGGGTAAGCCCAAACTACCCTATTATTTGGTAAAATTTGGGTTTCCTGACCAAATATGTTTTTATAAAACAGTTGAACATAAATTATATTTTCCACTACTCACTTGTATATATATATCTTATATTTTAAAGCCATTAATACTGAGGGCCGTGGTGGCCGAGTGGTTCGAGTAGCCTGAGACACAAAGATCGCAAGTTCGAATCCCGAGTGTATCAATGAGTCTTCCTCAACTTATATACAGTCATTAGATACGGTGAAGTGAAAGCATCGAGACATGAAGCCTGCATACGTTTGAGAAGCAATTCAAAGTCGTATGTATAGTCGTGCTTGAGTAACGGCGATGGACTCCCCATATATCGTACCGTTGGCACCTAAAATATACCTATACACCTGCCTACCCCTTCGGGGACCCTTGTGGGAAGGCGTGAGGATATATTATTATACTATTACTGCTCAAAATCAACACTTAACACTCAATTTCGCTCACTATTATTCCGCTACACGTTAGGGTACGAACAAAAGGTGGAAAAAAGACACTATATTCACGACATACGGTTCTAATTTGCATTGCTATTGTCATGCAAAGACATGTGCAACACAATGAACCAAACGTGGGTTCGTTTGTATACGTCCGCAATATTATACAGTCAGAACACACAAGTCGCCTTTTGTAAGCCCAGACTTCATGCGAAAATTATACCTAACGACATGTTATATTATCGTTAAATTAAATATATTTGCATGAAATAACGTCATCTTTCTCCTTCGGGGAGGTGAAGGACATCAAAACTGTAAAGCTCATGCCTGCGCTGGCTCATAACATAGAATCTGTATTTATAATGCAATTTTGAGCTTCAAATAAGCCTATTTTCATGCCATCCCACAAGGCCCGGTAGGAGGAAGGCGGTAGGGTAGGCAGAAATAAGCAAGGCGTATTCGCTGGAAATATATTAATGTGCCATATGACTTTGTACCATGCGTCTTTGAATTTATTCTAGAATGTTGAGTTTTACTCTCGATGGTTCAAGCTTCAAGCTCGTGGAATGAGTTTGAACGACGGGAACGTCAAGAGATGAATGTGGGGTGTACAAAAGAGAAAAACGTCGTGACAAAACCTCTATACGTTTAAAAATACTACAATGATTTAGACACTGTGCTACATAACATTACTCTTTCTACAATGTCATATATACCTACTGCTTACTCAATACTTCCTTCTCTTGGAGGTCGCTACCACTGACCTCTGTCAAGGTCCGAACCTTTCTACTTCACGATATTGTATAAGTCGCCGCGTAATGAATAGCACGGGCGAAATACAGGTTGTTTTACATTCAAAAGGTTAAGCGTCAGACCTGTGTTATGCAATTTGCCATAAGAGACAATAACATTGTACAAGTCACAATCAGACAGGGTTAATAGCGACCTTGTATGAATGTGAAATAAGGTTGTAATTTCTCTACATTAATGAATATTAGGAATTAAATTTTCGACTTTAACCCACTTCTCAAAGCTTTATGAAAATAACTGAGATTCTCTCCAGACTTACTAGACATCTTGCGCTTCATCAGCCTCTTCATGCATGCTCGTCGGCTACGAGTACTCTTCATGTTTCCTTCCTTGGATGTCCGATCGATTTGATCTAGTTTGAACTCTCAGTCCCACTCTTCCTCTACAATATTAGTAGCTGTGATTGTATTGATTCAACATCATGAGTGAAGGCACCGATGCCTTCCTTACGACTATATCTGTACGCCTTGCCACAAGGGTCCTTGATAGTGTGGACAGATATGTTGAAACTTCCCCTTTTCGCTGGAAATAAACTTAGGTACCAACGTGAATGATGGCGAGTCCGTCGCCATTTCTAAAGTACTACTGCAATACACACGAATTAAATTTAATTCTGAAAACGAGAATTATTTTGGCGTTCTCACGAAGAAATTATTGTAGCATCATTGTATTTAGGATAAGAAAAACACAAACCTACCAAGATTCGAACTCCAATTTTTGTTTAGTAAGCGACCACTCAAACCACTCGGTCGTCACCACACACTTCACCGCACCGGAGAAATGGTGTAGGTATATTAAACTTTATTAGGACTAACCAGACTTGATACAAATGGCAATTAAATTCATGCAAACTAAAATATTACGCGCTTGTCTTATTACAGTATGCAAATAATAGTTAAAATATAATAATATCCTCACAACTTCCCACAAGGGTTCCCGAAGGGGTAGGCAGAGGTGTATAGGTAATACCCACACCCCCACTTTCCGCCAGAGGTATATTAGGTGCCAACGTGACAGATGGCGAGTCCATTGCCGTTACTCAAGCACGACTAGACATACGCCTTTGAATTTCTTCTCAGACTATAACACTTACACTATAAAAACTATGAGAAAAAAATAGTGGGGCGCGTCTTTGTGGATGGCGCTGTCTATAAGCAAAGTTTGGTCGATAGAAGTCTGTCTATGATATTTAGTCAAGCACAATTTTCTATACTCGTATTACTTCTCAAAGGCTGTGGAGTGAGCTTCTCGTTGAGGGTTTCCCTAGTGAGAAGTGATTCCTTGACGACCGTCTGGTCTAGTGGTTAGAGCTCCTGACTGCGAAACTTGAGGTCGCGGGTTCGAATCCCGCTGAGGGCAGATATTTGTGTGATGAACACGAGTATTATTTGTACGTTAGTTTTGGATGTCCTACGTATTTATGTATATATCTATCTATATAAGTAAATATATATATATATTTTTTTTTATGTCTTTAGGTTCACCAACAATTTGTTACATTACACATTTAAGAGTTACATTTGATTGTATTATAGATATAATGCACAAATTACTTATAGGTAAACACAGCCTGCTAATATTTATTGTATCTTGTTATTTGTTGTATCCTACTTAAAAATATTTGTGTATGTATGCTTAGGTGTGTGTGAGAGTTTAAGTGTGAGTGAGTATATATGCAAGTGCGTGGGTTTTATTCTGTGTGTCTATATATTGTCTATATAGTTGTCTAGTTACCATAAGACAAGCTTTGCTTACTTTGGGACTGTGGCAATTTGTGTGGAATTGTCCCAGGTATTTATTTTTTATTATTATTATTATTCCTGCAGGGTTTCCACGAGCGATACTTGGTGATAACCATAATGTAGGTGTACGCGTATGCCTCATAGTCCATTGAAAAGTTACATTTGGGGTTGCGTTTCTTAGAGGACGCAATTTTATTTTTTTGATGTGTAGGGGGGGTAACTGTAAAGCTAAAATCAAGTTTGTGGGGTCGCCACCCTTGTCCCACAGCCGCCATCTTGAAAATAGGGGTTGAAACGGTTTTTACGATATATCTCTTAAACTATTTATCTGATAAAAAAAATTTGTTAACGTTTTTTGTTGCTAATTAAATTCTCTATAACTTTGGTCCAGTAATTTTTTGTCTTAAAACTATAAATAAAAAAGTTATAAGTGAAAATGTTCAGAAATTCGAGAAAAAAATTTATATTTTTCGATATAACTTTTTTTTTTATCATTTTACGAAAAAACAATATCAGACCATTTTTGTAGATCGTTTTTTAAGGAACAACTTTTATAGCAACATTTTTTCATTAAGTCAATAGCTAAGGTTTTACAGCGCTCCGAAGTGAGTACTATTTTTCAGTACTCTTAACTATACATATTTTATACATGGGTACTAATAATGTGTCATCAGTTATTTATTTATTTTTTTTATTTTGTTATTATAATTCTTTTAATTAGTAATTTTGCAATGTTATTAATTATTAATTATTGACTCTTTTCCACTCCATTACAGAATTTTACAATTATTGATTTTTAAAATAATTTTAAATGTGACGGCTTTATTTCTCAACAAGAGAGTTGACCCTGCTTTGCTCACTGTAATTGGTGAACGTTTTTTTATCTCGTTATACGGTGGTAATAAAGATGATAATTCTCTTGACAGCCTAAGATACAAACAATTCGCCAAGGCAGTGACAAAAAGTACATTTAATTTATCTTCACTTCCTCCAACACAAGACACAGCTCGCTTTCATACTTTCCGAGTCTACCATCAGGTCCAGTCGTGGCTTGGCAATAATAATGATCCTGAAGACTGGGGCTGGAAAAAATGTGGAAAATTATTAATGCCAGTGCAGAGCTCTAAACCCCCAGCACCCCCTGAGCTTCTTAAATTGATCTTTTGTAAATGCAAAGGAAACTGTGGAGCGATGTGTGGATGTCGAAAAGCAGGGCTAAAATGTTCCGCAGTGTGCTTCCATTGTTCTGGAGAGACTTGCAGTAACGTAATGGAACTCTCAGAATTAACAAACGAAAATGACTTCGATGATGAACCGCCGACATTGACACCCCTCCCTTCTCCAGTTCTCCCACTGATATTTGATTCAGAAAACCGATTCGATGCTGAGCTGCAGCCTGGTCCATCGAAAAGACCGAGGACGGAGTAGTTCAAATTTATAAAATCACCGTGGATTAGGCCTATTGGGGATACCACGTAAAAAAAAACGCGCCTCCAGACTCTACCCCGTGGGTGGTGAGGAAAAGAGTCAATAATTAATTATTAATAACATTGCAAAATTACTAATTAAAAGAATTATAATAACAAAATAAAAAAAATAAATAAATAACTGATGACACATTATTAGTACCCATGTATAAAATATGTATAGTTAAGAGTACTGAAAAATAGTACTCACTTCGGAGCGCTGTAAAACCTTAGCTATTGACTTAATGAAAAAATGTTGCTTATGAAAGTTGTTCCTTAAAAAACGATCTACAAAAATGGTCTGATATTGTTTTTTCGTAAAATGATAAAAAAAAAAGTTATATCGAAAAATATAAATTTTTTCTCGAATTTCTGAACATTTTCACTTATAACTTTTTTATTTATAGTTTTACGACAAAAAATTACTGGACCAAAGTTATAGAGAATTTAATTAGCAACAAAAAACGTTAACAAATTTTTTTTATCAGATAAATAGTTTAAGAGATATATCGTAAAAACTGTTTCAACCCCTATTTTCAAGATGGCGGCCGTGGGACAAGGGTGGCGACCCCACAAACTTGATTTTAGCTTTACAGTTACCCCCCCTACACATCAAAAAAATAAAATTGCGTCCTCTAAGAAACGCAAGGTGAGGCCTAAAAAATGTAACATTTCAATGGACTATCATAGTTACGTAACCTTAGAATAGCTCAGACCAGTTCCTAATTGCATTTCCGTAACTGGGTTTTATTTGTACAGCGCGAAATGCAAATTGATCGTTAAAATATGCGATATCTGGTGTTTAATAACTTTATTTAACTAGAACTGAAGTGAGTGGATGGAAACTTAACACATTTTGTAAGGCTTATGACAATTTGGTACAAGGTAAACAGTTTATCTACGAGTATTATTGTTGTACTAGCTTATGCCTGCGGCTTCGCCCGCGTGGAGTTCGAAACAGTAGCTTTGGAAATTTTCCTGCTAGAATCGGTTCAGCCACTATGCCGTGAAAGAGCATCATACATAATAATAATAGAATTTTTGAATTTTTCAGGATCAAAAAAAGTTGCCTTTGTCCTATGTCCTAGGTATAAGCTATCACCATTTCAACTTTCAGCCAAATCGGTTCAGCCGTTTGGCCGTGAAAGAACCGCAAACATCCAAACTTACAAACTTTCACATTTATAATATTAGTAAGATAAGATTATTTGACGATGCATGTTCGTTCTAGAAGATTTTTGTCACAAGATGTCGCTAGCGGCTGGTAAAAATCGCGCTATAGAAATGATCTCAGCGATCACCAAGAAATATTATTTAGTGTAAAATAGGTGATACTCTTAGTTGTATTTGATTGACACATTAAAGAAACCTTAGTCTCGCCATTGCCCGGCTTACTAGCAAATGTTCCCGGAACTCATGAGAGTAAATAAAGAAAAAGTTACGTGTCTACTCTCTGGAAGACATAATGCTTGCTAGCTAAGTAGCATAATAATCTAGATATAATAGAATTCATGACTAAATAATTAAATTAAGAACTGTGATCAATCTCTTACCTACGCGCTCGCCGGTCTTGCAAGTCTCTCTCAAAAAATATATCAAAGTTAAAATTAATCGTATACGAAACAACCAGGTCCACATACCTCAAGTCAACTTTACTCTTGCTTTTGACAAGTCTGCATTACTTCCTTAATCGAGAGCTCGATAGGAAATAGCACGCTGGAATTAAAAAATATTTGTCAAGGTTCTGTCATGCAGACTAATTAATTTGTTCTGTAATGTACGTACATTACAGAACAAATTAATTACTTACCTACGTTATTTTTATGCAGAGATATAATTCGTATTTCTTGTTATAATATATCTGATTATTTCCTATAGGTCTCCTTACCACATGCTTATCAAATCGAAATACCCGTTGCCTATACCTCCTAACCACTGAACCTACTGAACAATTACCAATTTGCGATTTTTACAGATTGCTATTTTTTTATTACTCTTATTTCTATTTATAAATAATATAATAATATAATATATCCTCACGCCTTCCCACAAGGGTCCCTGAAGGGGTAGGCAGAGGTGTATAGGTAATACCCACACACCCACTTTCCGCCAGAGGTATATTAGGTGCCAACGTGACAGATGGCGAGTCCATCGCCGTTACTCAAGCACGACTATACATACGCCTTAAATTTCTTCTCAGACGTATGCAGGTTTCCTCTCGATGTTTTCCTTCACCGTAAAGCTCGTGGTGTGACTAATCACTGTACTTAAGTT
>JACCPG010006270.1:0-12915 GCA_016069955.1 Drepana arcuata | reverse complement strand
CTTATCAAAATCAAAATATTTTATTCAACGTAAGGGACACAGGGAGCACTTAATTAACGTCATATACTTATTAATATTTACTTCCACTATCGCCGATTTGATTAATCGCATTCTGAACTGAAAATTGGAAATGCAAGAAAAAATACTAACATGCCTTTGTTAGTATTTTTTTAACGTAAAATATAAGTTCCAAACAAAATAGGACGAAAATGTAAATGAAACGTTAAAGCTATGAAAAAACTATGAAAAAGTTATTGGCACAATTGGAATGTTTCGCAATAACGGCTATTGCGCATGACGTCACTTGGCTTGTGTGAGGTCTGTGCACGCCAGCTTCGATATACTGTCACATCTGTCAATGCGGACTGTCAAACTGATTCATACCTGATACCTGATTGTTTGTTTCTTTTCCTCACAGGTTTTTCTCGTTAACGTAGCAGATGGCGAGTCTGTCGCCGTTACTGAAGCACGCCTTTGAATTTCTACTCAAAAATATGCAAGTTTCCTCTTCCTCTCGATGCTTTGAATTAGACCTATCTAATTTTTAAGGTTGCTTAAACAATTAAGTAGCTTTAATACATGGGTAGGACATAAAATGTGGTCCATAAAGTACTCCATAACTGAAAGTGGGTCTAAGGTTAAAACTCGCGCTTATATATATATGTATTATGTTGGTTTGTTTATTTTGTTGGTTAGGGCGTATAGAGTCGTCATAGAGGTCGCACTGGACAGATACATGCAAATGGATGGGACTGCGTCAGAGTCTTAAATTTATTATGATAATGATGCCTAAACTAAACTTTTGTGAACAAAATATTTTTTTAAGTCTATAGATGTATATAATAGTTAAACAATTAAAATATTTATCTTTACATATAATAAAATTGGAGTGACTGCTTGTAATATTGAAATAACCGCTTTTTACTAAATGCATATGGATCTATGCATACATACACCAAAATATCATTTTTAAATTTTGTCTGTCTGTCTGTCCGGCTGTCTGTTTGTTTGTTCCGGTTAATCTCTGAAACGGCTGGACCGACTTTGACGGGACTTTCACTGGCAGATAGCTCATATAAAAAGAAGTAACTTAGGCTACTTTTATTTTGGAAACTGAACAATGTTTTTCTTTTTAAATTCCACGCGGACGAAGCTGTGGGCACAGCTAGTTTATTATATATATTATTACATTAACATTCATGAACACATTCGCAAAGCAACTGGCGTGTACAAGAAGAAACGTGTGAAGAAATGCACGTTATGTTGGTTTTGACGTATAAAAGGATGAGTGAAGAAAGATTGATGAAACAGATATACAAAGCGAAGAGGCATAGGAAGGCGTTCCAATTATCTAAATCAAATCGAATCACACGGGGTAAGCCAGAGAGAGTCCAGCGCTGGTTATTTGGCCTATATACATCGTAGCTTTAAAGCTATTCTTTAAGTTAAGTGAATGTAAAGACTACACAGTGGGTAGTAACACACATTTGTGTCGCTACTTATTGGAAGTAGTCTGTATTGTAGCGGATGCTGCTAAGTCCACCTTACTAATCTGCTTGCATTGTAACCACTCGCTCATTAGTGATTCCCAGTGACGCATGTATCCAGCCACCGCATTGGTTCGCTGAGCCTTTGAATTAGTCCTCGAGTCATTATTATCGTGGATTAGATGAAATCCGCTTTCGGCACACACACACTTGCTTGTATAGCTAATATAGTGCACTGACATACGAAATAGAGCAGGCAAATTCGTATCTGGTAGGCTTATAAAGAGCGTAGGTGCTGGTCGAAGGGCTTGAGTAGTTGTCTGCAACACTTAGATTGCAAGTTCATACCCCGTCTGTACCAATGTGTTTTCCGATGCTTTAGTACAGTGTTTGGTGACCACGAGCATTACGGTGAAGGAAACCTACGTTTGAGAAAAATACAAATACGTATGTATGTATAGTCTATAATTGCTTCTCAGACGTATGCAGGTTTCCTCTCGATGCTTTCCTTCACCGTTCAGAAAAACTCATTGGCACAGTCGGGATTTGAACTTGCGATCTTTGTGTCGCAGACCACTCGAACCACTCGGCCACCACGGCTCTATCTATAACGACATTTATCAAATGCGCTAGTGATTCTTGATGATCCAATCCCAGAAATTACTAGCGCAGTTCAATTATTACTTCAGATGAAGAAACTCTGCTTCTTTATAATATTCTCACAACGAATAGCATGTATTATAACCTCATTACGTAAAAGGGAACGAATGTTAAAAAAGAAAACCGGGGAGTTTGTCTTGCCGTATCTTCTCCTGGAAGTTTTTTTTTTCATGGAAACGGTGGTAACTTTAGTTTATATAAAGTCGCGTTCCCTGTGTCCCTTACGTTGAATAAAATACAATTTTGATTTTGATATTGTGAACAATAGCAGTAATAGATGTAATTGTTACGTAATTGTGAAGAGCAGGGCCTGCTAGTCAACAAGATACTCTGTTATATTAATACTCTATATGGATACACTATATTTAGAAATATCTTGCTTACTGAATAAAAACTTACTATTATTATTTCCTTAGGGGCAGGCAGAGGTGTAACAACGCCCCTTTCCGCGATATATTTATATAAGTGTGATAGATGGCGAGTACGTTTTTTATTAGTATATAGTTAGTTATGATTATAACCTTAAAACTAAGTGTACCATAAAATGTACTAGATCGTAAAGCCACTGTATGAAGTTTCAGGACGAAGTGCAGTTGCTTGTACCTATTACAAGTTTTAATAAAGGATTATATACGTAGAGCAGTTCGTAAACTTGAAATTAACTTGCTTCCCCGGGGATCTATATTGGATCCTCTATGAATGCGGCGTATGAATACTGCCATTGTTAGCTAAGGTTGTGTAGAGTGATGCCTATTTATACCTTTAAGCTATATGTATGGTTTAGTTGCGGTAGCTTTTGCAGTTTAGGTTGCAGTATAATTGATGTCACGTTTGCGTTTACGTTTTAGTTACGTTAGCGAAATTTAACATGTTTTAACTAAACATTTTGCCGGCATGTATGAAAAATCTGATCAATGTGGATGAAGCGAAAAAGTCCAGTTCAGCTCAGGCCCCTTTCGGGCGAGGTAGAGGGAGTACAGCGTCGGTTCTCTCTAGACCTTACACACTTCATCTCTTTCTCAATCCTTAGAATCTGTAAATATTTACGTTTTTCTTATAAACCCTTACGGGCGTTTATCATACAACCCTTTCAGCACACTCTTAATCTCAATCCATATTAGAGGTCAAACGTTCAATTCCCATTCAAGAAAAGCCAATAAATATGTAAATACCTCCCAATAATTCATATAGGATTGGAATCACGCTGCATGTTATCATTTGGTTTTTACGAGCGCATTTATGTGAGTTATCAGTTTTACGATTGCTCGGGCGGCGCAACCCAGGCAGGCTGCACGGTTGTTTCTTAAAGTATCTGCATACCAAGGGCTGGCAAAAAAAGATTTTTATTTTTATTTAATTTTGTCTTGTACATTTTAGAGTTCTAATCTGGTTGGACCACATTCTAATTACATAGTTGCAATTACAAAAATACATTATTAAACCAAAACAGAGAATCGAAGATGAGACATTGAAGCGTACTTAAAATCGGCGGCAGTGTATGAACAGACTAATGACTGACGAAACTAATGACCAATGAATGTGGATGTGTGTGGGGCAGGACCTCCACCTTACAGAAGTCCGTAGCCAAATAACACAATTTATTGTGTTGTGTTCCTACGCAGGGAATAAGGCTTCCAGTATCTAATGAGCTCTTGGGGAGGGCGGAGGATTGTTATATAGTGTTGATAGCAGAGGTATTAGTCGCATTATGCTGCCAACTCTCCGAACACCAGAGTGGCAAAGCGCAAGTGATAATTCTGTTAATAGGCTTCGGGAATCGCTTCCCTTGAGGTGGGTCATATGCTTGTTTGCCACCCATTTAGTATAAAAGATATAAAATAAAAAAATAGCCGTGGTGGCCGAGTTGTTCGAGCGGTTGCCTGCGACGCAAAGGTCGCAAGTTCGAATCCCGACTGTACCAATGAGTTTCCCTGAACTTAAGTACCAGTGATTAGTCACACCACGAGCTGAACGGTGAAGGAAAACATCGAGAGGAAACCTGCATACGTCTGAGAAGAAGTTAAAGGCGTATGTATAGTCGTGCTGGGTAACGGCGATGGACTCGCCATCTGTCACGTTGGCACCTAATATACCTCTGGCGGAAAGTGGGTGTGTGGGTATTACCTATACACCTCTGCCTACCCCTTCGGGACCCTTGTGGGAAGGCGTGAGGATATATTATTATTATTATTATATAGTATAAAAAAACATATATTTTATCATACTGTAGGCATATGCCACTTCGCCAGGGAAAGCATGAGAAGAATATATTTGTAGCCGTCGTTGTCGAATTCACAATCGTTTAATTAGCGGTCCCTAAACCCTTTAAAGTATATATTGCGTCATAGTAAATTGTGGGCTGTTATTTGGTTATTATAGTGTAGGGCCACACGTGTGCCGTCCCACGGATAGTCACGCACTCCGCCACCACGTTCACCTGTAACGGTGGTACTCCACTTTGATCTCACGTAAAAGCCTTGGGACTTTGCACTTTGTATTTCTTTAATATTGTGTCGATAAAATAATATATCCTTATAATATTACATATGAGTGTTTGTACGGATGTTTCTTCCTCTTGCACGTACGATCTGGATATAATGTGGCAAGAAGTTATTAAATGGAATGACCTGGGAAATATATAGCAATATTAAGTGGGTGGAACCGCGGCGCTAAGCTAGTATTTAATGAAATGACGTGAGGGCATATTGGTTTAAGTTGTAGATTCGAACTCGGGCGGTTTATACTAAACAGTTTATTTTGAACTTAAGTACAGTGATGTATCCACTCTACGAGCTTTTTAATGAAGGACAACATCGAAACGAAATCCTTACTAATATTATAAATGTGAATGTAAGTTTGTTTGTTACGCTTTCACGTATAAACTACTTAACCTATCATCATGAAACTTTGCACACATATTCTTGGAGGTATTAGAAGTAACATAGGATACATTTTAATGAAAAAAAAATTTTTTTTACGAAAGATAAAAAGCCGTCCACGACGACGAAGTCGCGGGCACAGCTAGTATGGATATATTTCACAAGAAACTTAAAGTCGGTTGTAACTGTGATAGACAAACTGCTGTCACGTTGGTGCTTAAATATATGTGCGGTGAAGTTGCAATCCTTGTGTTGCAGGCAACTACCCGACCGTTCGGTTACGGCTCTTCGGTTGTTAGTAAGGGTTGCAATAAAAAAATATTGTCGCGCGATAGTTGCGGGACGGTCGCGCGACGGTAATTAGTAGCACGTGGCGTTCCCTACGACGATTTGGGGATAGTGGCACTTCCTGCAGACCGCACGCGATCGACTCAGAGGCTACCAACCTTTTTCAGTTTGTTTTATTAATTATATGTCTTCAATACCACAAGGATTGAAAGAGTTGGCTGAAGAGCTACGGTATTCTCTTTTTTGTTTTTTTCTGGCACTCTTTCACTTAACCAACGAAAAAAAAATCTTATATGAACATTATTGCAGACAATTAAAACTGTAAATTTCCGAAGTTCGTTATACTTAGCCTCTGCCAGTAACACCATATTTCCAAGACCAACCGTCAAAGTTTTGTAAAGAGGCGAACTAAGTCCTGAGGAACTTCACGCTTCACATGCTAGAGAAATTTTCAATAAGATGCTTAATGAGACCTATTATTAAAATTGATTGCTGATTTAAACTTAGTCCTCTGTGTGTTGTAAGTACACCTAGCTGAGGGTAATTTGACACAGAGCCTACATTTCAGCGGGTTCAAATCTATTTTTAAAATTTATAAACAAAATTTTTTTTTTTAAATATGAGATTGATTAATGAAACTATCTTAAGTTAAAAATAAACGCTATTAATATTATCTTACCAAAATTGTTTACTTAAAACCTAGTACATCCTTAGTTATATAAACGCACAGAAAAATTTTGCTGCGCATCAAATATAGATGCAGGTAATTGTGACTTAGCTAAGTACGTATATTCCAGAAAACATAAGTATTTGCCGGCTCGTAGCTCACACTCACTTACACTCAAGCAAAGTTGAACCGGATAAGACCGGATTGCGAAACCGGATCTCTTGACCCAATCGATCCCCGACAGTTATGAAAAGGTCGTATTTGTGAAAACTCAAAGAAAAACCTTAAACCCGCATAAGCCTGCGACCGGGGAAAACCTCGGTACATTTTCAAAGCAAAATATTTCCTTGACTCTGCGTAAGTTTATCTTGGCAGGAATAAGCCACTTTTGCGGCGTCTAAAAATAACCATAGTCTTTATTACCATGGTGTAGAGTTTTTATTTGCGTGCTTGCTTGCTCGTTTGGCGTAGAATGTTTTGTGTAACTTTGACATGGGGGCCGTCAGAGCAACTGTCACCGGCTATCAATATCGGGACGTAAAGTGACGTATAGGGTGGCAAAGGCCGTTTAAATCGATAAACTGTGTTCTGTAGCTACTTAAGAAAGTTCCAACCAGTATATTGGCTTTATTGACGAGTTGTCGAAGCTAGTTAGTCCTATTCTTGATGCTCGTGAATAAAAAAGATTGTCTGATCCTGATTGGTCCATGTCTATGTTTATTTAGAAGTGATCGCAGTCTGTTAGAATATGACACGTGAAGGTTGAATTCAAAAAGTTTTCAAAATTTATTAATATAACATAGACGTCTTGAATATATTATTTTGTTATTTATAGAGATTTCGATAATTTAACTCATTTCCAAGACTTTAGTTTAGTTGATTGATTTTATTTATGGTTAATCCCGAAACCTGCGACCATGTATGAAGAAACTGATGAATGTAGATGAAACGCAAGAGGTCTATAAGTTTAGAGAGAACTCAATCAATCTACTCATGTTGCCTACTCTCTGACTATTCCGCGGACTCTAACTTTATTAATAAAATATTATGTTCAACGTAAAATGTTCGCATTAACCAAATCACTAACGAATTAATAACAAACTGTTGTTTACCACTGTCAGCGGCGGAAGTAGTCAAACAAGATGGCGGGCCTCACGTGACCGGCGGATTCACCCAACTTCCGGTACTTCATGTCAAGTGTACTGTAGATAATTATCATTGTATGCCCCTAATGTTTTCATATTTTGCGTCCATCTGTTATGATTTTGCAGCTTACAAGTGATTAGTTTACAAGTCCTTGATATTGACTGACCGTATCGGGGAACCCTGTAGCACTGAACATTAGATATTTACGGGAACTATTTGTGTACGGGTTGAAGTTTTGCATATTATTTTTATTTTATTTTATTTAAAAACTTCCTAGAGCCGTGGTGGCCGAGTGGTTCGAGCAGTTGCCTGCGAAGCAAAGGTCGCAAGTTCGAATCCCGACTGTACCAAGGAGTTTTTCTGAACTTATGTACAGTGATTAGTCACACCACGAGCTTTACGGTGAAGGAAAACATCAAGAGGAAACCTGCATACGTCTGAGAAGAAATTCAAAGGCGTATAGTCGTGCTTGAGTAACGGCGATGGACTCGCCATCTGTCACGTTGGCACCTGATATATCTCTGGCGGAAAGTGGGTGTGTGGGTATTACCTATACACTTATGCCTACTTCTTCGGGGGCCCTTGTGGGAAGGCGTGAGGATATAGGTATATAAAAACTTCCTGCTAAATTATTTACATAGGCGGACTTAATGCCGTAGGCATTCTCTACCAGTCACCTTTAGTTGATTATTGTTGCATAACTTGTAGCTTACATAAAAAAAATATAATTTAAATTTAATTATTTTAATAGATATTGTGACATGTTTAAAAAAGTTTAACAATAATTACTAAAGCAACTATTCGTCCTTACAAGTCCTGCAATTCCTCACATATCATTACGCAGTACCTCACAATAAAACGACAGTTCTCTATAGACTAAGCCATATTTGCTTCATCCACATTGATGAAGCAAATATGGCTTATATTACATGCTCACCGATTGCAAGTGATAAATTCACTAGCGTCATCATAATGCCTAGTTGAGATCGTACGTGCAAGATTTCGCAGACTACTCCCAATCGTCCAACACGGTTCAGGACAAATGAACTTAAATATGAAACCTGCGAGCATGTATGGATCGTAGCAAGTAGAAAGAAGTGGTCTCTGCCTACCCCTACGGGAAAGAGGCGTGATTATATGTATGTATGTATGTATGTATGGAGAGATTGAGGAATGTGGATGAAGCGAAAGTTGTCTGTAAACCTGGACAGAACACTGGCGATCTGATCTCGTTTCTTACCCTGAGAGGGATTCGGCGTGATTATTTGTATAACAAGTCTTTATTTGAGGAGAATGGTCCAGCTATTTAACGAGGCCAGAGAATTTTAACTCTTATACAAAAAATGCTATAGTTTCAAATCAAATACCTTTAGAACAAAGCTACCAACATAAACGAAATCCAAACTAATTGTAGAAGTAATTAATTGACACATTTCCCTCAAATAAGATCTAGCCAAATGCCTAATTAGCCAAATTTAGAGAGTCCGGTAATAATTAATGGCTTAATTTAAATATTGTTACCGTCTGGATGAGTCAGTATTTTTAGCCTAGACCTCAATACGAAGGTAACCTACCTTAGATTGTACTAATGAAAATGAGAGATTTAAGAGGGGTGGGGCATAACGGATTTCCCGTTCGAATTTGAAGCTGCCCGGGGCAGGACCTCCACCTTATAGAAGTCGGTAGCCAAATAACATATTTGTGTTGTGTTCCTGTGCGATCAATAAGGTTTCCAATAATGAGGTCCTAGTACCTATATGTATGAAGTGGCTGGTGAGTGTGCACGAAGCGAAAGAGGTATGTAAGTGTAGAGAGAACTGGCGCTCTATACCCTCTGCCTACCCCGTTAGATGATGATTATTTTTAATATTTTTGCAAAAGTTTACAATTATTAGGCTGACAATATACCCCAATAATACCTATCTACCTACTTGAAATAAATTTACTTAAAATTATCCAAACATATACTATACTATTTAAATGTAAAATGTATAGATAGGGTTCACATAAATAAGTGTATGTAAGACACCAACCAATCCACCCCCACCGGGAATTGGACCTGAAGTTTCCCCGCCAGCTTTGTACACTAGACAGGCGGCCGTCACGTATCTTTTCCATAAAATTATTATCAAAAACGTTGCAAAACGTCCTACAATAATACATGATAAATATATAGAAATGGCCTTCTATACAATTAACACATATTATCTCATCACCAGTTTTTTTTTTATTATGTTCGTCCCAGCTTATATACCTATAGATACATATATAATTTAAGTTACACGTTCTAACTAACTAGATAAAATCGATCAAATACTCAAGTATGGGAAAATCAAGAGTATGTATGTATGAAAAGATTGATGAATGTAAATAAAGTGAATGTCTGTAAGTCTAGACAGAACTGGCATTCTACTCTCTCTACCGCGCAAAGACCCGGCGTGATAATATGTAGGTATGTGCTTAACTTGAGTTATATATTGACGACGTCCAATCCCGTTATAGGATATATACCAGACAGAAGTGTTAGTGAATCACCACCAAAGACATCATCATCATCATCATATCATCACGCCGAGTACCTCACGGGGTAGGTAGAGAGTATAGAGCGCCAGTTCTCTCTAGACTAAGATATAACACCGGAATTGTAACCTGTTGTCTTAACTGACGCGGCTCAGAAGATGTTAATCTAGCGGAATGCTATTAGGACCGCAGATATTACGGCTCAACTGAGTAACTTCAATAACTGCATTTGTAGTGTGTCATATTAATGGTATTGTAGTGTATTTATACTTGTCTATAACAGACGCGTTCGAATTCCCCTTTTGAATAGCGATACCGTCTAGCTAGGCGTCTAGATACAGAATAGTGATCGAAAAAGCCGTGACAGTACACAATGTAGAGAAAATTGTTCAGTGCACCAAGTGTTATGAACATAAACTTTTGAACTACTGAAAGTTTTGTTTTAGTAGTTCATCCTTGGCTTGTTTTCATAGTTCCAATACGACGAAAACAATACGAATTTATAGCTATTGGCGAACATTTTAGTTAAGAGTAGTGCGACACCGACCGGTTCATTTAATGCACTGGGCGACGTGCTGCTGTTGAATAGGAACAAACGTTTTGTAGAGAAACATCTATGTCGCAAAATTTCTGACCGGTCATCATTTTCTGTCTGTGACAGATATAGACATGTTCCGAGCTTGAATAATTCCATAATTGCGGGTAAATCTGGCCTCAGCTATGGGTAGGATCACAATAAAAAGGTAGTGTCGGCTCGCCCGTCGGTCTGTGTCAATCAATTAGAGGGAACGCGCATACCTCTACGCAGCCACGCCTACTTATCGACCGGGCCCGCCCCCTGCGCTCAAATTTCGACGCTACCGTCGGACGGAGTTCGGACGCCGGACGCTACAGCGGAAATCGCTCGCTTTTGCCAAAGAGCGGACTATTCCTGCTGATATGTTTTTGTTTTCCATCGTATTTAACTGTCCTTTTGTGACAGTTCTCGTTGGGGAAATTTACTGTTCTATTAATTTTTTTTAGGTTAGCTTCCTCTCGGTATTGTAGTATAAACGGGATATACTAAATCTGATAAATTATGGACCTTTATAAAATATATTTATTTAGGCGCTATTCAACAGGAATATCGTTATTAATACAGGAACAAGGGACGGACATTTTGATTTTTAATATTGCCAAGAATGTAGATATTCGAACTTTTTGATGAGAGGTAATTGTATGCGATACCAACTTTTTGCTGATAAAATAATCAATATGTACATTTTATGACGACCGTCTGGTCTAATGGTTAAAGCTCCTGACTGCGAAACTTGAGGTCGCGGGTTCGAATCCCGCTGAGGGCAGATAATTGTGTGATGAACACGAATATTTGTATCTTAGTCTTGGATGTCCTATGTATTTAAGTATATATCTATCTATATAAGTAAATATATCGTTGTCTAGTTACCATAACACAAGCTTTGCTTAATTTGGGACTAGGTCAATTTGTGTGGAATTGTCCCAGGTATTTATTGTGGTTCTTGTAGTTGCCTATAACACAAAGATTGCAAAATCGAATCCCGACTATACCAATAGGTAAGTTTTTTTTAACTAAGTATGGTGATTAGCGAGCTTTACGGTGAAAGAAAACATCGAGGGGAAGCCTGCATACGTCTGAGAAGCAATTCAAAGGCGTATGTAGGTATAGTCGTGCTTGAGTAACGGCGATGGACTCGCCATCTGTCACGTTACCACCTGTAATATATACCTATAATATATCTCTGGCGGAAAGTGGGTGTGTGAGTTCTACCTATACAAGTCTGCCTACCCATGGGGACCCTTGTGGGAAGGCGTGAGGATATATTATTTATTATTATCAATATATAGGTACATTTATGTATATAATATAGTAATAACTTATTTTCACTAACTCATAATTAGGTTTACAGTTGTAAATATAAGAATAATGTATTTAAACAACTTAATGATTTATTTATTTACAATTAGCACGACAACGTGGTCATTTACGCTAATGTGGAGGTATAAGTTAAAAAAATACATATGAGTAATAATAAATAAGGTTAATATAAATGTATTACCGAGAAGAAGATGGCCTTCTTTCTGCGTATGCCATGCGTATGATGATAGATATGTATCTGTTCGTTATTTGCGAAGGATATTTTCCAAATCACTAGCAGTTTATACGTGTTTCGTAAGATTCATACCAGTGGCAGGAGAGATGATGCTTACAGTCCTCTGTATGAAGTTTTAATAAGAACACAGAACAAAAGTTATAAAACAACCTACAAAGTAGTCCAGACGCGGCCTGAAGCAATGCCTTCCACTGCACAACTATTACATGCCTCATGAATACTTAACACGTCGGCAGTAAACTGGGAACAAAACTCAATTAAGTTGAATTTGGCAGGTTGCATTTTTCACACATTACCATATAATAAGCTGTGACTGAAAGACTTGGATCCACGTCATACAATAAATTTAATAAAAACTCACTGACATTGCCACACTAATCTATTGGCATCAGGCGCGCTCGATTTCGTACCTCCTGAATTTTTCATCAGTGATTTCAATTAGCTTGCCGACGGTTTTATTCGTATATTTGTTTGTAATTAAAAAGTTTTTAAAATAAACGTTTCATTTATTTTAAACGCTGGCATTGCATGAAGCTAGTAACCAGAATTAGAAACGTCGTAACAGAGTAGTTGTGACAGTAAATTCTTTGTAACAGAGAGGTAGGACATAACGGGTTTCCCGTTCGAATTCGGAGCTGCCCGACTGGGGCAGGACCTCCACCTTACAGAAGTCCGTAGCCAAATAACACAATTATATATATATATATATATATATTATACATATTATTATATATATTATACTATATTTATTATTATTATACTATATATATATATATATAGTATAATAAAAATACAATAGAAAATTTATATATAGTAGAAACAATGTTATGAACTTATGAAGAGTTTCTTATTGTGTTCTACACAGTTTTTTTAAAGATGCTGTATGAGTCATCTAAGATATCATGTTTATCGATGAGACCATTGAGCTCATTATACGTACGACACGCCGGCGGTATCGGAGAGTGTAATCCAAAATTGGTCTTGGCACGCTGGACTGAAAAGATCCTGGATATTCTCTGTCTAGGGCTATTGTTGGGCATTGAAATACCAACATACACGTCGTTTACTTGAAATAAAAGGCGTGAGGATATATATATATATATATCCTCACGCCTTCCCACAAGGGTCCCCGAAGG